>CAJQZP010001591.1:0-144418 GCA_907164705.1 Parnassius apollo | reverse complement strand
TAATAATAAAAATATGTTAAAATAATTAGTCGCAGGAGGCGACAGAGGGAAAAAATCAGGAGGTGGGCAGCAGCATCTTCCTAATAACGAGTAAAATTATAAAATTACCGTTTCTAACCCGCATACCAAGCGTATCAACTATGACAAATATCCTCCCTATATAGTCACCTATGAGGGAGGCCTATGTTCAGCAGTGAACTTTAATAGTCTGTATCGCTAATTACCTATGATCAGCGTTATAAAATACGAGGGTGGATTGAAAAGTACTCGGCCTAACCAAGAAAATAAACACATACTAAATCAGTTATATTTTTATTTTTCTACATAATCACCATCAAGTTCAATACACTTTTGCCACCTCCCCTTCCAAGCATTTAGACCGTAGAAAAAAAATGATTCTTCCTTAGAGTCAAAATATGCGTCTACAGCTGCTTTGACCTCGTCGTTTGTCGAAAATCTTTGACCTCCCAAGAGCTTTTTTAGGTTAGGGAACAGAAAGAAGTCTGATGGTACCAGATCAGGTGAATACGGCGGATGCGGTAACAGTTCAAAGCCACAGTTGTGAATTTCAGCCATTGACTGTACTGACGTGTGAACATGGGCGTTATCTTGATGAAACAGGACTTTTCTTCTGAGCATTCCTCGACGTTTTTCTTTTATTTCCTCTCGTAAACGATGTAGTAAGGTGCAGTAGTAATCAGAGTTTATAGTCTGACCCCTTTCAAGATAATAAATCATAATCACACCTTTCGAGTCCCAGAATACTGAAGCCATCACCTTATTTGCAGACAAAATCGACTTAGCCTTTTAGGGGGTGGTGAACCAGGTCTTCTCCACTGTTTTGATTGTTGTTTTGTTTTCGGTGTACAGTAATGGACCCATGTTTCGTCCATAGTAACAAAACGATTCAAAAAATCATCTGCATCGGCTTCAAATAACTCCAAACAGTCGCGTGAAATAGTCAATCGCGTCCTTTTTTGTTCAACTGAAAGCAGTCGCGGAACCCACCTCGCAGACACCTTGTCAAAAACCAAACTCGTTGACAATGATGTTTTGAGTTCGTTCATAAGAGATGCCTATAATCTCGGCTATTTCTCTAATTTTTAATCTGCGGTCTCCCATTATTAAATCAAGTACTTTTTTTAATATTTTCGTCAGTAGTTGACGTCGAAGGCCTTCCAGAGCGGGGTTCATCTTTCACACTCTCTCTACCACGCTTAAATTCTGCTATCCATTTTTTGACGGATGAATATGACAGAGCACAATCGCCTAATGTACTGACCATGTCATCATGGATGGCTTTTGATGATAGCCCCTTCTTATGGAGGTACTTAATGACGGCACGCTGCTCGATTTGCTCCATTCGCGGAAATTATGTCCGATTACTTTGTTAATAAATTTATAAAATCACAATTAATTATCGCACACGTTTCGAACTTCACACAATGAACTAGTCTGAACTGAACTAAATAATGTGGGTAGATTTGATTTTTAGAATTGAATGGATCTGTGTTAGGCCGAGTACTTTTCAATCCACCTAGGTAAAATGATGTGTCTTACCTAGTTTTCATCGTCACCACTATTCTAAACACAACTACTCCAAACATCGTCGACAATACGACACTTGTTTCCCCTGTAAGCGGAGCGTCCTTAAGTGAAATAGACTTTGCGGTAGCTGATCGTTAAGATCTCAGATCTCATATATAATCTATAACATAATTTTAAACAATTATAATGTAATGGATTTCCGCAAAGTAACGCCTGACTCTCTTAATTATAAAAAAATAACGCTATAGATGCGTTGTTAATGACTGAAGATTAAAAACAATTAGCATTTTGTTTTGTTGGCTGCGGCGATTGGACTCAGGTAACTCGAAAACTGCGAAATTTGGGGCGAGCGTTTAGCCCCTGAGCTACTAAACCTATCATGATAATATTACATACACTCAATTATTCATACCTATTCATTCATCTTTAGAGCCAATCAAAAATCTACTGCTGAACACATTTTTGAGAGATTGCTTCTGGGGGGAATGTAAATGGCTATTTAATTTTAAAATAATATACTTATAAGAAATTTCTATGCAGTCGGTTTAAAAAACTGACTGAATAGAAAAGTTTACTAAAGAGAGAAAATTTGTGCCGTATGCTTTCACTTCCACAATTTAGACAAACCTGACGACTACTCAGTGTGCCAAGGTAATAGATACATACATACAAACGTATATACATATATGAATGAATGAATCGATGAATAACTTTCTTTTACGTGATAGAGCCATGCTGTTGTATATTGTGGTTGTAGCACGAATGTGTCAGGGTAAGTCCACGCTCTCACAGATTATCAGGGTAAAATAAAAGCTTAATGCTACTGTGTTTAGCATGGTGAGTAAAGAGAACCGAAGACTTTTCCTACTGGAAATAAGGTCCTCGGGGGGTGACGAACTGTCTGCATTTTAATTCTTATGGAAGATATATGTAGATGTCTATGGGCCACAGCATCCACATAACGTCAAGTGGACTGATTGCTTGTTTGTCAAAAAAGATTGCGTTGTCACTATGAGGACTAAAATCAAATGCCTTGTTTTCAAATAATTACGGTAAAAAAATACGGTTGACCCTATAGGCCATCCCTGGAACTTCCCGTTAATTTAATATGCAAAGCGCTACAAATATTACAATAGGTTAAACACAGTTGTAACAGGTTCAGCATAGAATTGTTAAATGAAAACAATAACTTCCCGACTTTTTGAAAGTCATTGATTTACATAGCGGGAAAATAAAAATTACTTTGAAAATATAACATACGTAGGGGCATATTATTTAATAAAGACAAACGCAGTCTCAGCCGATAAAATAAGTAAAGTAAAGTAAAGTTACAGCCTATATACGTCCCACTGCTGAGCACAGGCCTCCCCCGTAATCATCAGGTCGTCGAGTCGCATGCTCGTTCGCCTCAGAAACAACGTAAAGAAACCGAGCGGAATTTAAAGAAAATATATTTTACAATTATGTGCATAATGAGTACGAAAACCAGGGAATCATTTCCTTTGTGGTTTCCTTATTTATACAGATTTTGCTTTTACTGAGTTACGGTCCGCCTGATGGTGAATGGCTTTTTTATAGAAGAGGGGGCAAACGAGCATGCGGCTCATCTGATGGTATGTGACTACCGCTGCCCATGAACAACCGCAACACCTGAGGAATTACAGGTGCGTTGGCGGCCTTTTAGAAAGGAGTAAGCTCTTTTCTTGAAGGTCGCTTAGTCGTATCGGTCCGTAAAAATCGCCGGTGGTAAGCAATTCTAGAGAGAAGTTGTACAAATAAGAAAACTCCTAGTAAAATGCACAGTGATCGACCGACAAGCATCCAAATGGATGGATTCCTATAACCAATTTCAAACAAAGAAGGCTAAAACCACACCTGCTGTCACCTCTCTATACTCTTCAGAGCGTATCACTGCAGGAAGCACTGCTATTTGACGGCAGAAAAACATAAGGGGGGTGGATCTATCCAGACGGGTTCCTAGCTAGAAAATGAATGCCACCACTACTACTAGTGGAGCGTTAGATCATAACCTCTCAAAACCCTTAATTCTAGGCGGCAATTTACGATATTTCTGGTAGATACTTCATTTTTTGACATATATGAGTATATATCAGACATGGTAGAGCAACGCTGCAGCTATCTGCAGCACGAATGCATTGAATAGACAGGAGTAGGACCAGGCTCTTACAGAATACCAGCGTGAAACAGCAAAATGATGATGAGTTTCGTATAGTAAGTGCAGAGAATCGGAGGTCCTTTTTTGTTGGTTATATCAAATAACTTGTCATCCTTTTTCTATAAAACATCTATAGATCTTAATTAAAACTACCTTTACGGATTTTATCGCGTTTAATTTTATTTGATTTTTAATTCCCGACGTTTCGGGTGCTTTCCAGCACCATGGTCACGGGAGACTGAGGTGACTGACGTCCCGACGTGACGACGTGGTAGTGCAAGGGATCCACTACACCATATCATACCTTAGGGGTCGTAAAAGGTGACAGAGTAATAATAAAAAAAACTGTGTTTACTGACCCACCTACAAATCGTAGCAACTATGGCAAATATCCGAACTATGACGAAAGGAGACGGTCCATTTCCGGCCCAATATATGTACACTATAATAATGTAGGTAGTCCGATATTTTTTTGTTAATTCCGAGCTTGTTCGTGTACATGTAAACTCGTGAATGCGTTTATTGTGTTTCTTTTGGATTCTTTTTAATGATTTTTTTTTATTTGGACTTTGAATGTGTTACTACTTGTTTGACTTGGCTTTTACTTTATGGACTTCATGATTTATGTGAGATTTTGATTTCTTTGATATCTGACATCATTAGAATCACATTTTGAATCACTAGGCAGGTATTTAAAGAAAGATATTTCCTTAAGTTATTAAACGCATTTGAGTAACATGCTTCTATGTGTATTCTGTTAACAATCAAAAAATAAATAATTATTTTCTTCATAATTTCATAATGGCTCCATAATATTAATATAATATAATTATCTTTCAGTTCACCTGTTAAAACACGTTGCATTGTTTAAAATGTGCTTCCGCAATAGAAGAAAATGAGCAATATTACATTGCTGGAGATTTGGGTTCAAAAATTATTACCATAAAAAAACATAACATAAACACTCACGCCTGTCACCCAGAGGGGTAGGCAGAGACTACAGACTTCCATTTGGCACGATCCTGACACACCTCTCTCGCCTCCTTCACATCCATATACCTCGTCGGTTAAGGGTACTCCTAATTTGCCGTTTTCGCAAATAGCCAATTTGGTCTATAAATTTTCGCCTAGGACGTCCCTTTCCGACTCTGCCATTCACTTCTGCAACATAAATTTTCTTTGTCATTCTTTCCTCATTCATTTTTTCCGTATGACCAAACCACCGAAGCATTCCTTTCTTAATCCTGGTCACAACATCATCTTGCAAACCACACTCTTCTTTAAAAAATTATTACCATTCTTGAAAATTTAGGTCAACTGGTAAGAACGCGTATACCATAATCATTACCTACAGATTACTTGGCAATATCTAGTCCAAATGATATGACAGTATTTAAATATGATTGTTTTATTTTAGATGGATGAAAATGGACCAGTATGTTCACAATGTTTTGCAAACGTATTGAAAGAATTATCTGTCGGTATAGAACATGAAAATGGTCTTCAGCGCCTTAATGCCAATAGTTAATGCAACTACCAGTATATTGTGTGTTTAGTGTCAACGGAGACTGGGTTGGACGGTCGTTGTCACTCTGTTTCAGAGGGTCCTGAAAGATATTATATGTCTGAGAGGAGTTTTACTAAGACAAGTTAGTATCTTTCTTTATTTAAAGGTTTATTAATCTAAATATTAATCATTCCAGAAGTAAAAAAGGTATCAAATGTTTATTTTCTTTTATGTAGAATTGGGGTTACAAACGGGCATACAGTTCACCGAATGGTAAATGGATGCTGTGGCCTATAAACATTTACATTCATTTTTGATTAATAATAATCAAAATGCAGATGCGTTTTCGGTCCTGAAGACTATGATGAAATGCCTCATTTTTAGTAAAAATGGTCTCCGGTGCTCTACACTCACTATACGTACTAATATACGTACTATATATAACACAGCAGCTTAAAGCTGTTATTTCACGCCGCTATTTTGTGAGAGCGTGGCATCGATCAAAAATGCTTCTTTTTAATAATCTAACAGCATTATTAAACTTACTGTCTTGTTTTGAACAGATATTTGAAATACTTTTCTAGTTAGAATTATTTGAAAAATAGAGGTATGAAGATATAAATTACTTTGCCCATGACTTTTTCCGCGTGTAATTTGGTTTAAAAATCGCTCGGTAACCCTGTGATTTTCCATGAAAGAAAGTCGCCTACAGGTCCTGAACTATGTCCAGGCAAAAAATCACTATGAACCCAAAGCTCTTTTACAGCATGATTGAATGATAAACCAACAAACATATTTTCGCATTTACAATATTAATAGGGATATTTTTATTTAAAAACCTAACATTTTAAAAAATAATGAAGAAATAAAACATATTTATTTATTATTGGTGCCACAGAAAAACTGATGTACTAAAGTAATATTAATCGTCTGTGACACCACCCGAAATGGGTGTAAAGCTCAGCGTATCGAATTGCATCATAACATACAACAATACACAAAATTAGGTCACCTCCGATTAAACCTATGTTTCAAATTAAAAAACAAAGTAATGAATGCTGTAATGTGCATTTATATATATTTAATCATTGAAAATATTCTTTATAATCCCCTACAGATTCCTCCTGGCGAATTCGTCTGTTATGCATGCCGGGTTGCAGCGTGTAGAAATGTGCAAAATCCAGGACCTTCATATCAACATTATGGAGCTGACTATGTGTGGTGTAAAATGTCTTTATTTCAAAGGCACGTTCGAATTTTACATGTCATATAATATAATATATATATATATATATATATATATATATATATATATATATATATATATATATATATATATAACACAAAGGATTTATCCCATTGAGGTAATTAAATATGGTGTTTTCTAAATTTTATACAAACATTCTAATAATTATTTTTACTTGAACAGTTTTGAGTGAAGCTTGGCAAGATACACACACTTTTAAGATCCGTATTAAGAATACTTACGTGTGCAGGTTTTCCTCTATGTTTTTATTAAAGTAAATATATGGTATTTAATTGCTTAACACACACATACAATGCGAAGAAATGTAAGGAGTGCATGCTAGGGGTTGAACCCAGTCCGGTACGCAATTCTAACTTCATAGCATAGGCGGCTGAAGTTTTAACCACTAAGACGATAAATATACTGAGATATTAATATACCTACTAAGACATGTAACATATTAATTCACTAAGACTATCACCATTTATGGTTAATTGTTCATTTGTATAGTTTTAGTTTTTAAAAATGTTACCCATAGCAAGTTAGCTTTACTTAAATATTTTCAGTTTCAGTTACCAGAACATGCCTTCTTATGTGTTGATTGCTGGGTACAGACACAATAATATGTGCAAATTGCTGAAGGCAGGGCAGTGCAGCCTGGAACACCAAAACCTTCGATAAGCCTGGCAGATGATTATAAGCATACACCAAATACTAGTAGGCATTGGCATTGCCATTTCGTTACACATTACAGGAATGTGTAACAAAATGGAAAGACAGGAGGAATGTCTTTACATATTACAGGAATTTGATAACATCAGTGCAAAGTTCACCCGAGCATACTGTCCCCAAAAGCATTCCGGTGGGTAATGTGATTTTAATTAGAAAGCACCACAATACAATATACGTAAATAAAGTTTTTTAATTCAAATCTTACGGGACAAAGCTGTTTCTACATTCTAGGCGTAGGCATCCTTTTCAAAATTACAAAGGCTTAATAAATCTAGTATGTTTTAGGTTGATTATGAGTTGTATTCATCAGCATTATTTTTGATTTCTTAAATTTACGCGAACATTACACAATGAATAAAACTAAATTTACGGATTTCGGGTGCTTTACAGCATTCGAAACGTCGGGAATTAAAAATAAGTAAAAGTAGTGAAATAAACTCGATAAAATCCGTAAATTTAGTTTTATTCAAAGCATTATTTTTACTTTATATTTACTTACAACGCGCAAACTTAATGCCTGAGGTATTTTCTACCTTTGGGTGATGTGGAAACAGAACGAAATAGGTGTAAAAATTGTTAATATGAGAATATACAAAAGTAAACTAACAAAAATTGTAACACAGAAAAAAATTACGTATCATACAACGTCTGACTAACGAACATATAATCCACCTGATGTATAAATGGATGATGTGGCCCTCAAACAACTCCGTCTATTCTCGATTGAGAATCGAAATTATTATATATAGTCCTCAGGGTAATAATAAGTGAAAAATACACTGAGGACTAAAATGGAATGCCCAGTTTTCAGTAAAAAAAGTCTCCGGTTCTATACACTCACCATACGAAACACAGCAGCATTGAGCTGCTATTTTACGTTGGTATTCTGTGAGACTACAAGGACCAAGCCTTCGTCGGTCGAGTCGACATATTCGTGCTACAATCTTAATATTATGGTTGTAGCATGGCTCTATCACGTTTATCGCAAAAAATACAAAATAAACTTAAAAATGATCGTAAACTAAAATAATAAATATGTATAATAATTCCATATTCCATTCCATACTAGTGATTGCCGTATTTTAACAACAGCGCCACCTATCGGGTCCAACTATAACTAAGAACCCGCCCTTAGTAACGTCATAAATACCCTATAAAAATCAGTCAAGCCGATTAGGAGGAAAATAATTACAAGCACGCATATACCGTCGTTTTATATATAAAGATATACACACGTGTAATCAAAACAGATAAACGAAACTGGAAAAGTTAAAATCTCATCACAAGCGCCATTTCGCTGTACCCTTTATTCATACAAAACTCAAAAGATATAATATTAAAAAGTCAATTACGTTGTCCCGTAAGTAAAAGAGCCACCGAAATTGAAAGTGCCGCCGGCAAAAGTTCCGGCAACTGTTTCGATCAGACCTTCGGTTGTCTATACTAATGAACATCAGTATAGAAAGGATCGAAATGTTCTTTGCTATTGGAGTTTTTTTTCTCTTTAATTATTTTCCATGGCAAATGTTACATTTCTTTCAAAATTTATTTTATTATCGTCAACATCCCTTTCAAGTTTCACGTGCTAGAGCAATGCTACAGCTATATTTTAGTCGTAGCAACAATGGGTCTTCTCGACCGGGGAAGGACCATGCTCTGACAGAATACTAACGTGAAATAGCAGATTAATGCTGCTGTGTTTCGTATGGTGATTGTAGATACCCGGATACCCTTTTTATTGGATACAAGTTATTTCTACTAAGTTTTCAGGGAGATAACGCATCTGCAGTTTAATTCTTAACCCAGGTTAGATGTCGATGTCTATTGGCCACAAAATCCACTTAAAAAAAGACGAAAGTGTGTGCTCGTTTGTCACTCTTAACCTTACTTCCTTATTATATTAAAAAATAAACATTGGAAAGATCCATCATCCTAAGTGTTTTAACCACTGTAATATTTAAATATCTGTTTGCCATTTATACCTATGATTCGCAAGCAGGATTGAAATGTAAATCGAGAATGAAGAAAAGAGTTTGGGAACGACATAATAAGGAAATATCGTTATATACTAAACACTAACAGCCCCATTAATAAACACAGAATTGAGCAAGATTAACTTTACTCCTAGTTTAAAGCTTAAAATATCTAATTTCAGTATTAATAAACATAGAGTAAGGAGGGAGTAAACTAATCCGAATCTACTCTCGGTATAAAAGTTAATTTTGGCGGTACCTAGTTTAACGACTGAGTAAGCATAGACTAGTCGCGTATTTTGACATTTTGTAAAACTTTACGTACGTTTACACGCGTTGGTACCCATGTTAAATTCATAACTTGTAAGCACTAGTAAGAAAAACAGCATAATGGATTAAAATGACAAGAAGTGATGTGGATCAGAACGAAGTGATTGCAGGTTTTTATTCATTATATGGATTTAGACAAGTGATTGGGGCTATTGATTACTACATATTCTAATCCCGAAAGTCACTGGAAACATCGGACAATACTAAATAAACAGGAAAGGATACAGTTCAATAAATGTACATGTAAGTTTTATAGCACCTAGCTAGCCCATCTTTGCCGTATAGGTACTTAGTTATTTTCTTAGATTCAACACAATCACCTCAATCTACTATTTCATATTAAAGAAGTTATGAGTGCTTTGTTCCAGGTTGTGTCAAATGCAAATTTAGAGTTCATGGATACAGTGGCACATTGGCAAGGCAGCACACATGACTCAAGAATATTTAAAGAAAGTCCCATTAAAACAAACGTATGAGCAGTCAGAATTTAAAGGCAGACTTCTCGGAGATTCTGGTTGTGCTTGTACTCCTTATTTATTCGCTCCTATCCTGCGTCCTAATAAACAAAAGGAAAATTGTACAACCGGTCGCACATCTGGTAGACCCGTTACACTGTAGAACAATGCTTTGGAGGGAAGCAAAGGTTTCGGTGTTTACTGCGAGGACTAAATACTAAATAAGAGCATACAAAACTATATACATTGCAATGCAAAAGCAAGATCTGATTGAGGATGTAGTATAAGGAGATGATGAAAATATATCAGTCACACAATTAGTAAATAACTCCGTTAGAGGAAATTCTGTTCGAGCATTTATGAACGATTTTTTTTAAATAAATATACAATAATTACATGTACAAAAGATTTTATTTATCCCCAAAAAACAAAACAAAAATGGTTATTTAATTAATTTTGCCCTTCACGCTCTTTTCTTAATGCTAAAATTTCGTTACAAATAATATTAAAAATGATTATATTTAGAACTTAGTTTTTCCACCGAGTCCGAAAACAACACGAGGAACAAGGAACAACACGTAACACTTATCTCTTGTCAAACTCAAAATATTGCCTGTCACTGTCATTAATGTCATCATCAAGCATTGAGTTCATTCACTAATCATTCACTGACTCACTCTTTTTACTTTTAAAATAAGTGGGTTGCCATAACGCAAGCGTTAACCCCGGCGTAAGGAATGTATAGTTAGTTCGAGGTTACTCCATGCTTATTAATAATGTTGTTCATGTTTTGCGGGATGCACACCAACATTTCGGTCACGGTGGCCATAGTGAATCGAGACTACCCGTTTGTGCAGGACATGATTACAGTGACCGAGTGTCATTTAATTGACTACATGATAAATATAGTTAGACAATTCAATGGCCTGATATTGTGGAGCTCTAGAACAAGAAAATACACTTTTTAGAGGTAATTTTCAAGATTCAATATCGAAATAAATAAAAAGTTTTACTGTCGATGAATATGTCATTTGAAGAACGTTGATTTACCATAATCCCTGTTTTGCGACTGTGAAAAAGGTTTACAACAACTGATAATAATGTGGTTGAAGAGACTTTTATATTAATACTTTAATTTATTTTTAACAATGATTCAAATCGATTTCAAAACCCAACTATGAGTTCTCTGTCTCTCTCTCTCTCTCTCTCTCTCTCTCTCTCTCTCTTGAAGTCTTCTTTTTATTGAAATCTGTATGTGTTTAAAGACACCCGTAGCCACTTAGCATCAGATGGACTGTAAGTATTTTTGCCTCAATTTCATAAAAAGAAAACTTGAAATTTGTGATTAGTATTTTCAATGGTACCGGTGGGAATGGAATTCGGATTGTTCGCATTCATATGAAATGCATGCATATGAAAAAAGGAAAAAGCATTTTTTTCATAAAATTTATATAACATTCACATGCAATTCCAAAGTTGTTATAACTTAACTTCTAAACTAAGCTTAATACTATCATTTTTGATCTCATGACAATTTGTAATATTTATAAAAATATATTTAACATCTACATTGGCGACTGTGTGAATTTGATAATATACAATTAATTAATATGATGATATTCATAATTTTTTATTATTTTATAAACCTTGACATTACATTTTAATTTGTATCGAAAAGTTTGCTAGCATTAGACGATAAATTATAAAATACAGTTTGATTTTTACTGTATAAACAGGCTTTTATGTTTTTGCCTTTATCTAAATTTATTTTAAAGTAAAGCAATCACTCTGTTGTAGTATATAAAATTTTGCCCTTTGAATAAAAAATGGCCTAATAAGTCAGTCATATTAAGTTACTAGAACATCACTTTTGAGAAAGTTAACACCAAAGTTAATAATTGAAACATTGTTAGTGCATTTTCAGTATTTTTATTACGTGTTTGCGGTTTGAAAAAACCCGTCATTCCATTTTGTAACTTGGGTGTCGTAAGAGGTAACCTAGGTATTAAACGGGCAACATTAAATAAAACTAATTTTACCGCGTTTGACTTAACTTATTTTTACTTTTATTTTACGTTGGACTAACGTTACAACTACATAACAGTGGTAGCACGAATGGTTTGGCTCGTCCGGTGAAGGAATACTCACATTGTATAGTGTAAAATAGTAACTTAGTACTGCTGTGTTTCGTATGATGAGGCATTCCATATAAGTTCTCAGTGTGGTGCCAGTTTAGGAGTATCCGTCACCACATTTTGTACCGTGACCACCCAAGAGAAAGACTCTTAGAGGATAGATGCTAATTATGGTATTTTAGGTAAGAACTTTTTCCCGCCACCCATATGCGGAGTGTGCATTGCTATTGAAGGTTATACAGAACCAGTCTTATCACAGGCTGTGCAGCGTTCCTTAGTTTACAGAAGCAACAACGTATCTGGAGTCTTCCTTTTATTGAAATCTGCTGTATGTGACTAAGGACAGCCGTAGCCACTTAGAATTAGATGGACTGTAAGCTTTTTTTGCCGCAAAAATTTCATAAAAAGAAAAATTGAAAGAGATGGCCAAAAATTGTATGAACATGTGTGCCAGACTGTACAGAGATGAAATCTTTGTATTTGAAAATACAGATCTTCTATATAAAGAATTAGAAAAGTGCATGTAGCTACGCAGTAGTGGACAAAAGTTATGAAGATTTAAAAAAGTTGATTTTGGCAGTCGGTTTTTATCATTATTACACAATATCTACAATATTAATAAAGTTCCAATTCATGAGTGTTATGTAGGTTAATGTATATACATGATGATTAGGATGTATTCTAACTGGTTAAGCTAAAAAAAACAAGGACAGCAGTTTTTTTCAGTCTTTGAAATTATTATTTGTAACTACTCGTAGTTTTTGTAACATAACTATTATTGATCGAAGTATATCAGACAGAAAATAATTAAATTTGCGTATTACACCGTTTATAATTAGTAGAGCACTTGCGTGGGGCTACGGCACTTATTAAATAAAAGTAAAATACGGGGGGTCATTGTAGAAGCGTGCTCGTCGCGACCCCTGCCAGCCCTTTGCAGGGCTGCAATTCTACACAGCTGCGCACCCATGCAAACCAGGGTTAGGGCGTCCCCCCAAGGCGATGCACACCAGCTCGTCCCCGTTGGTGTGGAATGCAGCGCGCAAAGCGGTGATGGGGACCGCCACCCGTCACGCACAGCCCGACACGGCGGAAGGTGGAGGACGGAGTGCAGAGTTGGCACGTGGAATGTTAGAGGGGGCATGAGAGATAAGACGAATGAGTTGATCGAAATAATGAAAGAAAGAGAATTAGATGTCGTGTGTATGTCGGAGACCAAACGGAAAGGCAGTGGTACTGAAGAGCTCCCTGGCGGGACGTTAGCTATATGGTCCGGAGTCCCGGAAAGCGAGAACGCCTGCCAGGGAGTGGGAGTGCTGTTTTCGTCCCGGTTGGTCGATCTTATGACTGAATACAAGGTTGTGAACTCAAGACTTCTCTGGGTTCGCTTCAAAATGGGACTGACGAAGTTATTCCTTTTGGCTGTTTATGCGCCGGTAGCTTCGTCGTCCAGGGCTGAGCTGGAGGAGTTTTGGGAGAATGTAAGAGAAGTTCTAGATTTGGTTAAGGGAAACGAAAGAACTGTTGTATGTGGTGATTTGAATGGATGGGTAGGTATCGCTCGACCAGGATACGAGTTGGTGCTTGGAAAGTTTGGCGATAAAAGGGTTAATGATGCTAGCAAGCTTATACTGGCTGTATGCAAGGAAAAGGGTCTTCTTGTGACAAACACTATGTTTAATCACAGGAAAATCCATATGTACACTAGAGAAAGAAAGAATGAGAGAAGTATGATTGATTTGTTCCTGGTGGATGACCGACTGCGAAAACAGGTGATGGATACACGAGTGTTCAGGGGTGCTGACCTGGGAACGGATCATTATCTAGTAATTACCAGATTTAGGGGTTTGTTCGCGGGTTGGCGCTACCGGACGGTAGTAACAGAACCACAGTCGGTCTGTCGCATCCGAAGCTGGAAGCTTCAGGAAGCGGATACTGGGGACAAATATCACACGAGGGTAGCCGAAAAGCTTGACACCATCGATGGCAGGAAAGAATGTGTGGTGAGATCATGGCAGAACCTTAGGAATGGAATGGTAAGTGCAGCGGAAGAAGTATGTGGTACGACAAAAAGAGGTAGTAGTAAAAGAAGAGATGCATGGTGGAATGATGAAGTGAGAGAAGCTGTAAAAAAGAAGAAAAAAGCATGGTTAGACTACTTGGCCTTTAGTAACGATAAGCGTATAAGAGAGAAGATGAAAGAAAGATATAAGCTGCAGAAAGTTCATGCGAAAACACTGATTGAGGAAGTACGTGAAAGGTGTAGAATAGCAGCGGACGAAAGGTTGTCGCACAACTTTAAGGAAAACTCCCAACTCTTCTGGAAAAAGGTTGGAGGGTCCAGGAGTGGTACGACAGCCTTAAGAATGAACAAAGTGCTTTCGAGAACCAATAACGTCCTCTCAGAAAAATCAGACGTCATGCAGCGATTTTATAGAGAAATGTATGCGTGTCATGATCTTAGTGAAGGTTCCGGGGGTGACGCCGTGACTGGCACGCCAGACACGTACCTCGATGACACTGAGGTCATCAGCATGAAAGAGATTGAACGTGCGATTCGAAGTTTGAAATGTGGTAAGGCTGCGGGACTAGACAGAGTTACTGCTGAAATGGTCAAGTACGGTGGGCCTCGCGTCTGGGACAGCTTCCATCTGCTGTGCAATTTGTGCTGGCGGACGGGAGATGTCCCGGATGATTGGCGATCCGCGGTCATTGTGCCTTTATATAAAGGTAAAGGTTCACATTTTGACTGCGGGTGCTATCGGGCGATCAGCTTGACCAGTTAGGCAAGTAAAGTTTACTCGAAGGTTTTGACACGTAGGATGCAAGAGAAATCGGAAAGATTCTTATGGGAGGCACAATGCGGATTTAGACCTGGAAGAGGATGCACGGATCAAATGTTTTCTCTCCGCATGATCACGGAGAAGCTTTTGAGTGTTAACCAGAAGATTTTCTGTGCTTTTGTGGATCTGGAGAAAGCATTTGATAAGGTTATAAGGAAGAAAATGTGGGAACTGTTGCCGGGATATGGTGTGGATGGTCGATTGTTAAGGGCTGTGCAGTCACTTTATTATGACTGTAAAGCCTGTGTGCGGGTAGGGCATGACCTGTCACCCATGTTTAGCGTCCAAGTGGGCGTAAAACAGGGTTGTGTCATGTCTTCCTGGCTGTTCATACTGTATCTCGACAGCTGTTTACAGAAGCTGAAAAATAGCTGTTTGGGTGTGAAATTGGGTGACATAAAAGTTAATTGTCTGCTGTATGCTGATGATGCAGTGCTTATGGCACCATCAGAAGCAGAACTGCAGGCATTAGTCACGTGTATGAAAGAGTATCTGTCACCACATTTTGTACCGTGACCACCCAAGAGAAAGACTCTTAGAGGATAGATGCTAATTATGGTATTTTAGGTAAGAACTTGTTCCCGCCACCCATATGCGGAGTGTGCATTGCTATTGAAGGTTATACAGAACCAGTCTTATCACAGGCTGTTCAGCGTTCCTTAGTTTACAGAAGCAACAACGTATCTGGAGTCTTCCTTTTATTGAAATCTGCTGTATGTGACTAAGGACAGCCGTAGCCACTTAGAATCAGATGGACTGTAAGCTTTTTTGCCGCACAAATTTCATAAAAAGAAAAATTGAAAGAGATGGCCAAAAATTGTATTGTAATAGTGGTGACGAACTGTCCACTATTAACAGACTCCGAGTGGTTTTCTTCAAGGTGGAGAAATGAAACTACTGTTTATGTTTATGAATGTACTGTCGAATGGGATTCAGAATGGAATATCTTTTGCATCAACCTTGCCTATATTTATATGGCTGGCTCACTATTGATTTGCCAATGGTAACAATTAATATTTCGCCTAGCCAATTATATTGCTTATTTTATGACCAATGAAAACTATTTAAAATATACAATTATCTACGTTTCGTTTCCCGGCGTGAGACTTGTTTGTTGTTCACGAAGCTACGTCGCTGGACCGGGCTATATAAGACATGCAGATCGGTGCGCACGCGTAGTCGGCGGGCGGCGGCGGTGCGGAATACAGCTCCGGAACAGCAAGAGGAAACGAACTGCGGCGTTGAAGAAACGGCTCACCATTGGTCGACGGATACGTGACGATAGCGGCGTGTGAAGTCGGTGTGGCGCTGAATGATATTTGCGGCTGCTTCTTGTTTCTTTATAAGAACGTCAAATTATCTATATACAGTCCGCAGTATCTCAGTAGCCAAGAATAATTAGGAAATAAAATGTTTTTTTTATTTATTCTCGCCTTCCGCGTTATGGTAGCAGCGGAGTATATCTTATTTATTCCCGTTTAGGTTTGATTAATCTGGCTGCTACATCACTCTCCCCCCAGCGAAAGCGTACCGGAGGCTTGACGACTCGCCCGTATTTCGTAGTTTTTAAAATAGGTTTCAACTGGGTTGATGTAGATGATGAAGTTTCAAGCTTCCTCGCTGGTGGTTTTGATGATGATGATGAATCCTCTGCAGTATCCTCGCTAATAATATAGGCAGGCTTTAGTCGGTCGATCGATATAATCGTAGATTTCCTTCCGGGTATTTGTAGTTTAAAAGTCTTGCTATTTCTCTCTAATACTTTATACGGTCCATCGTAGGTAGGTTGAAATTGTTTTTTCATTGCGTCGTTTCTTACAAAAACTTGTTTGCATGTTTTCAAATCTTGGTGAATGAATACTGATTTATTATTTCTGTGTGATTGCATTTAGGTGCATTTCAACGATAAGGCTTTGTTAATTGATTCTCGAAGTTTAGTTACGAAATCGTAATCCATTTCTTGTTTGTTTGACGCTGCTGAACTGAAGAAGTCACACGGCGGCCTTATGCTGCAGCCGTAGGTTAGCTGAGCGGCGCTAAGACTAGTGTCTGCACGCGGTGTTGCTCGTAGTCCGAGTAGCACTGTAGGTAGCTCATCAATCCACTTTGTATGTTGAGATAAACGAGTTTTGAGTGCAGTCTTTAATGTACGATGCCATCGTTCGATTATTCCGTTTGACTGAGGATGGTATGCTGTTGTACGCGTCTTCTGTATTCCCATAGTTTGAAGAAGTTTGAGGAATAGGTTGCTTTCGAAATTCCTTCCTTGATCCGTTGTGATGGTTTTAGGTGATCCGAAACGAGTAATCCAATTTTCATAAATTATCTTCGCGACGGATTCGGCTGAAGTATCATCGGTAGGTATTGCTTCTGGCCATCTTGTTGTTCTGTCGATCATTGTTACGAGATAACGATGTCCTTGCGGTGAAGTAGGTAATGGTCCAACGATGTCAACGTGCAAGTGTTCGAATCTCTCCGTGGGTGGAAATGTAGCTAGACTACTTGATGTATGCCTTTGAACTTTGCATTTTTGGCATTGAATGCATTGCTTCGCCCAGTTGCCAACATCCGCTTGCATTGCAGGCCAAAAGAATTTTTCAGTGATGAGTTTTCTTGTTGTTCTAACACCTGGATGACTAATGTTGTGCAGTGCATTGAAGACTTCGCGACGACATTCTTCTGGTATGTATGGTCGCATAGTTGTCGTTGAGGCTTCACAGTATATAGGTAGATGCGTCATTGGCATTGTAACTTGCTTGATGGACAAGTTACCTTGCTTCGCTAGATGTTTTATGTTGTCACTATCTCTGTCTTGTGCTGCGGCGATCTTATGATAGTCGATTGATGTAGGGCACGTTACACTGTCGATTGGTACGCGACTGAGTGCGTCGGCAACTATGTTGTCCTTTCCACTGATGTGACGTATGTCGGTCGTGAATTCACTTATGAAAATAAGTTGTCTTGCTCTTCGTGGTGTTTCCGATAGTGATGGTTTCTTTGGAAGTACATATGTTAATGGCTTGTGGTCGGTAAAAACGATCAGGTTTCGACCCTCGAACGTTTTTCTGAAGTGCTTGATAGCCATGTAAATAGCGAGTAGCTCTCGGTCGAATGTACTGTAGTTACGTTGAGTATCGGAGAACTTCTTCGAAAAATATCCAAGTGGTTGCCATTTCCCATTGCTGTATTGTTGGAGAACTGCTCCTGCTGAGAGATCGGATGCGTCGCTGAAGATAGCAAGGGTTGCTTCGTGTGATGGGTGAGCGAGTAAAGCTGCATTTTGGATCGCAATTTTACAAGCTTCAAATGCCTTCGTGGCTTCATCGTTCCATTCGATTGACGTTTTATCTTTTTTCTTCGTGTTGTGAAGGTAGGCGTGAAGTGGTGCTTGGATTTCAGCGGCTTTAGGTATGTGTTCTCTGTAAAAATTTATCATCCCAAGAAAACGCCTTAGCTCTTCGATAGTTTTAGGTTTTGCATAATCGATGATTGCTCTGACTTTTTCGGCAGGCGGTTTTATTCCTTCCTTGCTGACGGTGAAACCAAGAAATTGAACTTCTTGCTGTCCAAATATGCATTTCGAAGGGTTGATTGTGATTCCGTTGTCTTCTAATCGCTGTAGCACGGTGCGTAGATGGGTTTCGTGCGTTTCTTTATCAGGGCTTGCAACAAGGAGATCATCAATAAATGCGAAAACGAAATCCAGTCCATGAAGTACTTCGTGTATGAATCTTTGGAAAGTTTGACCTCCGTTCTTTAATCCTGGGATCATTCTTGGGAATTCGAATAATCCCATTGGGGTAATTATTGCTGTCTTCTCTATGTCTTCATCGCGGACTCTTATTTGTTGGTAAGCTCGGTTGAGATCGATGGTGGAGAATATAGTCTTGTCTGATAGTTGATGAGTGAAATCCCTGACTCGCGGTATTGGGTAGCGGTCAGGAGTGGTAATAGAATTCAGTCTTCTGTAATCTCCACAAACTCGTAATTCTCCGTTCTTCTTCGGTACAATGTGAAGTGGTGATGACCAAGGGCTTTTGCTTGGACGGCATATTCCTTGCTCAATCATGTTTTCGAATTCCTTTCGAACTTGCTCGTATAGGTGTGGTGCGATTGGACTTGCACGGCAATGAAGTGGTGGTCCATTGGTGTCGATGAAATGCTCAACGTCGTTCTTCGGTGTTAATTTCATTGAAGTTATTCTTGTGATACCAGGGTATTCTTCGAGGATCTTGTGATACGGTTGTTGCACATCTATGCTTCTGATTGTGGGCAGATTGGTTGCTTGTACAAAAGACTGAGATGCAAGATTGGTTTTCCCGTCGATGATTCTTCTATTTTTGATGTCGACGACCAACTGGTGATGTTGAAGAAAATCAGCACCGATGATTGGTTTGCTGACTTTAGCAACGATAAATCTCCATTTGAATGGTCGGCGTAGATTAAAATCAAGTTCCATTGTTTTTTCTCCATATGTAGGAATAACCGTATTGTTTGCTGCATAGAGTTGAAAATCTAGTGGCTTCAACTTCTGTCCTTGCTTCGGCGGTAACACTGAGATATTTGCTCCGGTGTCGATAAGGAAAGTAAGCTTGCTTTTTTTATCGGTGACGAAAAGACGGTAGGACTTTGCTGTTACGCTGGATCCCGTCGCATCGAGCGTACTAGTTAGTTTTCCGTATTCGTATTTTCATTTTTGAATGTACACGGTGCTGTGCATTTTCTTGCCTCGACCCCCGAAACGTCGATGATAGTAGCAGTAAGGGGATCTTGATGTTGAGCTTATTCGACTTCTACTTGCAGAGCGGTTGCGACGAAAAGGTGATCTTCGGTGTTGCTGATTGCGCTGGTTGTACTGTTGCTGGTAAAAGGTATGATGCTGGGAAGCTTTGAGCGCGGCGACTTCGAATGATAGCTTCCGAATTTCTTCGAGAAGAAACTGGGTATCATTGGCCTTTGTTGAAGTGCCTTCGATGATCGATATGTGTGAGCTACTGCTGTTTTCGATCATCTTGTCCGCCAGGAGTGCCAGTTCGTCGAGCTTCGTCTGCGTGCTGAATGTTTCGCTGACTGCTATTACCGATCGAATATGTGGTGGTAGGTGGTTTACCCACATTAGCCGTAGTGTTGAATCCGGAACTTCATCTCGCGCCAAAGTACGCATTTTGCGTAGGAGTTGTGTGGGTTTCTGGTCTCCAAGTTCTATTTCTGATAGAAGTTTTTGTAGCTGTCGACTGTCGGATTCTTCATATGCGGAGATCAGACGATCCTTCAGTGAATTATTCTATGACGATGATGAAGCTTGAAGTTTCCGAAGGTAGTTGGTTGCGTGTTCATATCACGTCGGGGTCACCACTGTAATAGTGGTGACGAACTGTCCACTATTAACAGACTCCGAGTGGTTTTCTTCAAGGTGGAGAAATGAAACTACTGTTTATGTTTATGAATGTACTGTCGAATGGGATTCAAAATGGAATATCTTTTGCATCAACCTTGCCTATATTTATATGGCTGGCTCACTATTGATTTGCCAATGGTAACAATTAATATTTCGCCTAGCCAATTATATTGCTTATTTTATGACCAATGAAAACTATTTAAAATATACAATTATCTACGTTTCGTTTCCCGGCGTGAGACTTGTTTGTTGTTCACGAAGCTACGTCGCTGGACCGGGCTATATAAGACATGCAGATCGGTGCGCACGCGTAGTCGGCGGGCGGCGGCGGTGCGGATTACAGCTCCGGAACAGCAAGAGGAAACGAACTGCGGCGTTGAAGAAACGGCTCACCATTGGTCGACGGATACGTGACGATAGCGGCGTGTGAAGTCGGTGTGGCGCTGAATGATATTTGCGGCTGCTTCTTGTTTCTTTATAAGAACGTCAAATTATCTATATACAGTCCGCAGTATCTCAGTAGCCAAGAATAATTAGGAAATAAAATGTTTTTTTTATTTATTCTCGCCTTCCGCGTTATGGTAGCAGCGGAGTATATCTTATTTATTCCCGTTTAGGTTTGATTAATCTGGCTGCTACAGTATGAACATGTGTGCCAGACTGTACAGAGATGAAATCTTTGTATTTGAAAATACAGATCTTCTATATAAAGAATTAGAAAAGTGCATGTAGCTACGCTGTAGTGGACAAAAGTTATGAAGATTTAAAAAAAGTTGATTTTGGCAGTCGGTTTTTATCATTATTACACAATATCTACAATATTAATAAAGTTCCAATTCATGAGTGTTATGTAGGTTAATGTATATACATGATGATTAGGATGTATTCTAATTGGTTAAGCTAAAAAAAACAAGGACAGCAGTTTTTTTTTCAGTCTTTGAAATTATTATTTGTAACTACTCGTAGTTTTTGTAACATAACTATTATTGATCGAAGTATATCAGACAGAAAATAATTAAAGTTGCGTATTACACCGTTTATAATTAGTAGAGCATTTGCGTGGGGTTACGGCACTTATTAAATAAAAGTAAAATACGGGGGTCATTGTAGAAGCGTGCTCGTCGCGACCCCTGCCAGCCCTTTTCAGGGCTGCAATTCTACACAGCTGCGAACCCATGCAAACGAGGGTTAGGGCGTCCCCCCAAGGCGACGCACACCAGCTCGTCCCCGTTGGTGTGGAATGCAGCGCGCAAAGCGGCGTTGGGGACCGCCACCCGTCACGCACAGCCCGACACGGCGGAAGGTGGAGGACGGAGTGCAGAGTTGGCACGTGGAATGTTAGAGGGGGGCATGAGAGATAAGACGAATGAGTTGATCGAAATAATGAAAGAAAGAGAATTAGATGTCGTGTGTATGTCGGAGACCAAACGGAAAGGCAGTGGTACTGAAAAGCTCCCTGGCGGGACGTTAGCTATATGGTCCGGAGTCCCGGAAAGCGAGAACGCCTGCCAGGGAGTGGGAGTGCTGTTTTCGTCCCGGTTGGTCGATCTTATGACTGAATACAAGGTTGTGAACTCAAGACTTCTCTGGGTTCGCTTCAAAATGGGACTGACGAAGTTATTCCTTTTGGCTGTTTATGCGCCGGTAGCTTCGTCGTCCAGGGCTGAGCTGGAGGAGTTTTGGGAGAATGTAAGAGAAGTTCTAGATTTGGTTAAGGGAAACGAAAGAACTGTTGTATGTGGTGATTTGAATGGATGGGTAGGTATCGCTCGACCAGGATACGAGTCGGTGCTTGGAAAGTTTGGCGATAAAAGGGTTAATGATGCTGGCAAGCTTATACTGGCTGTATGCAAGGAAAAGGGTCTTCTTGTGACAAACACTATGGTTAATCACAGGAAAATCCATATGTACACTAGAGAAAGAAAGAATGAGAGAAGTATGATTGATTTGTTCCTGGTGGATGACCGACTGCGAAAACAGGTGATGGATACACGAGTGTTCAGGGGTGCTGACCTGGGAACGGATCATTATCTAGTAATTACTAGATTTAGGTGTTTGTTCGCGGGTTGGCGCTACCGGACGGCAGTAACAGAACCACAGTCGGTCTGTCGCATCCGAAGCTGGAAGCTTCAGGAAGCGGATACTGGGGACAAATATCACACGAGGGTAGCCGAAAAGCTTGACACCATCGATGGCAGGAAAGAATGTGTGGAGAGATCATGGCAGAACCTTAGGGATGGAATGGTAAGTGCAGCGGAAGAAGTATGTGGTACGACAAAAAGAGGTAGTAGTAAAAGAAGAGATGCATGGTGGAATGATGAAGTGAGAGAAGCTGTAAAAAAGAAGAAAAAAGCATGGTTAGACTACTTGGCCTCTAGTAACGATGAGCATATGAGAGAGAAGATGAAAGAAAGATATAAGCTGCAGAAAGTTCATGCGAAAACAATGATTGAGGAAGTACGTGAAATGTGTAGAATAGAAGCGGACGAGAGGTTGTCGCACAACTTTAGGGAAAACTCCAAACTCTTCTGGAAAAAGGTTGGAAGGTCCCGGAGTGGTGCGACAGCCTTAAGAATGAACAAAGTGCTTTTGAGAACCAATGACGTCCTCTCAGAAAAATCGGACGTCATGCAGCGATGGAGTGAATTTTATAGAGAAATGTATGCGTGTCATGATCTTAGTGAAGGTTCCGGGGGTGACGCCATGACTGGCACGCCAGACACGTACCTCGATGACACTGAGGTCATCAGCATGAAAGAGATTGAACGTGCGATTCGAAGTTTGAAATGTGGTAAGGCTGCGGGACTAGACAGAGTTACTGCTGAAGTGGTCAAGTACGGTGGGCCTCGCGTCTGGGACAGCTTCCATCTGCTGTGCACTTTGTGCTGGCGGACGGGAGATGTCCCGGATGATTGGCGATCCGCGGTCATTGTGCCTTTACATAAAGGTAAAGGTTCACATTTTGACTGCGGGTGCTATCGGGCGATCAGCTTGACCAGTTTAGCAAGTAAAGTTTACTCGAAGGTTTTGACACGTAGGATGCAAGAGAAATCGGAAAGATTCTTATGGGAGGCACAATGCGGATTTAGACCTGGAAGAGGATGCACGGATCAAATGTTTTCTCTCCGCATGATCACGGAGAAGCTTCTGAGTGTTAACCAGAAGATTTTCTGTGCTTTTGTGGATCTGGAGAAAGCATTTGATAAGGTTATAAGGAAGAAAATGTGGGAACTGTTGCCGGGATATGGTGTGGATGGTCGATTGTTAAGGGCTGTGCAGTCACTTTACTATGACTGTAAAGCCTGTGTGCGGGTAGGGCATGACCTGTCACCCATGTTTAGCGTCCAAGCGGGCGTAAAACAGGGTTGTGTCATGTCTTCCTGGCTGCTCATACTGTATCTCGACAGCTGTTTACAGAAGCTGAAAAATAGCTGTTTGGGTGTGAAATTGGGTGACATAAAAGTTAATTGTCTGCTGTATGCTGATGATGCAGTGCTTATTGCACCATCAGAAGCAGAACTGCAGGCATTAGTCACGTGTATGAAAGAGGAATGTGAAATTAAAGGTCTCCGTTTGAATGCTAATAAAACTATATTTGAAATATATATTTGAAAAGGACGAAGAGAGAACGAAATGTGAAATATGGGTAAATCAGGAATGTCTAGAACAGGTAAATGAAATTGTATACTTGGGGAGTGCTTTCATCCGGGATGGAAGATGTGATTTATATGTGGATAGGCGTGTCGCTACCGGAAACAAAGTCAATGGTGCCCTGAATGCATTAGTAAAAAAGGCAAGGCGTGGTGAAGAGTGCACGCCTTGCAATACATAATGCAGTGTTGGTACCGACTTTGTTATATGGCAGCGAAACCTGGGTATGCTAGAAGAAGCATAAAAGCAAGTTGAATGCAGTGGAGATACGATCTCTTCGTAAAATGTGTGGCGTTACCTTAGCCGACCGAAAGCGAAACGAAGAGATTCGCTATATGGCAGGATTGAAAGATGACCTTATCACAAAAATTGATAGGGGCGTACTCCAATGGTTTGGGCACGTTGAACGAATGAGTAAAGACCGAATGGTGAAGAAAATATATAGAGCGAAAGTAAATATTAAAAGGTGTCGAGGTAGACTGAGACTAACTTTCGAAGACCATGTGAGCAAATTGCTCGAAGAGGGGAGGGTCAATAGTACTCGGATACCTAGACGTGCATGTATGAAGAAATTAATGAACCTGAAAGAAGCGAAAGAGGTATGTAAGGATCGTGACACTTGGCGATCTGTTATCTCTGGCTACCCCGTTATTGATTGTGCTTGAAGATAAGTAAGTAAGTAAGTAAGTAAAATACGATAAAACACAAATACTAAGGAAAAAATACATATATAATACACCGAGAAACGGCGCGTAGGTCGGTAAAAGTGAATGAGATCAAATCTGACATTGACACTTTGACTGTTTTGATGCTTGACGGACGGATTCAGTGTTGCAAGTACTAAAGTAAAATAACCCTATCCTATAATGTAACGCTACATGTTTAAGCAGTTGATGTATTAAGCAAGTAAATATAATTCTATCCTTTAGTGTATTTTGATGATTTTTATGTATTAATTCATTAATTCAAGGCTAGTTTTTATACATAACATATCATAAATAAAGTATTTTTATAAGTTTAGCTATTATTTTTCTCTACTCTGATCTTTTAAAGTATTATATGGCCACATTAAAGGTGCTATAGAGTGACTTAAAAGAGAAGAAATCACTTTAAATACTTTTAAACTTGTTTATTCTTCAACAACTGCTATGATATGTTAGTAGTTATTCAAAATTCTTTTTTTATTTTACCGAAATTATTAGCAATAGTCTTATTTTTGTACAGCTTGGGGCACATTTTGCCCATCTCATTTTTGATTAGTATTTTTAATAGTACCGGTGGTAATGGGACTCGGATTGTTCGCGTTCTATGAAAAAAAGGAAAATGCATTTTGTCATGAGATTTATATAATATTCACATGCAATTCTAAGGTGAAACAGGACTATATTCTGCGAAATCTCAATTTGCTCATACAATACAAACATTTCAAAAATTCGAAAGCCTCACGAGCGCTGTGCGTGATTCTATAAATTATTGCGGCGGTACGTGAAATGAAACTCACTTTGTAGGTTTTGGAACAAAAGTTGTTTACTGATTGCTTGCGGAGTTTTGGTGTTACTGGCTATTTTTTTTGTAAACACGAACTATAATGAATAATTTTGGATTTTCGTGTAGTTGTGTTTGTTAATGATGATATCCTGGATTATCTACTACCGGGTGATAGGACCTCTTTTCTATCTATAATAAGTCTAGTAGGTACTTCTTACCTATTTCTGCAGCCAAAAAAGGTGTGCCTACACTGCAGCTGCTGTATTCCGATCTAAAGGGTATAGAGGCCAGTATATTTACATTTTGTTGGAAGTTAGCTGCAGGTGTCAATAAAATGCAGTTGCCACAAACCATCAGATAGACTGTTATTTCATTTGTTTATTTTTATCAAAAAACCTTAGATTTCGTGGAGGTCTGGTATAATTTTTGTAAAAGTAATCACAGGATAAAGGAATATCCCTTTAAAGGGGGCAAATCTACTTATGAGGTAGTTAAACGCTTCAAAGGGATAGTAAATGATAATAGGAGAAAAAGATAGTAGTAAAAGCCGAATAGTTGCCTCAGACGGATACATGCCCCCGTTTTGAATCACTATGTTAGGAATATAAGTTGTATTAGATCTTGATTACAATAAGAAGTGACCACCTGCAGGCCTCAGTGTCTCAGTTTTGTCCGTGTGAGCGAAAATCCTCCGCTTCGACACTTTGACAGACGTTAAAATTATTTTGGTAATTAATTTTTATTGAATATTTTTATAACTGATCGTGTTTTCAGTCAACTTTTTTGTTTCTTTGCATGCATTAGAGTTTCAATGTGATTTTTTATTCTGTTTAATTATTGAATAGTTTTAATTTATTTTGTAAATAAAAAGGGTAAGTATCCCCATCAGAAAAGATAGTCGCCCCACTTACTTTCGCGGATAGTTGCCCTTAGTGTGACTATGAATTCTCTTATTTTTCCTAATTTACTGTTAATATAACTTGGTTTAATTGTATTAAAAAACAATAAAAGCATTGAGAAAAATAGGGAAACCGCAAAAATAAGACCTAAAAATATATTTATAGCAGACTAGCAGTGAAACTGAATCTGATGGCACAGATTTTATGAAACAGAACCAAGTAAAAGCTTTAAAGAAGAGAAGACCTCAAAACAGTTATAACATCTCTGATAGTTAAAATGAAAAGAATAATTTAAGTTCAAAAGATTTAAAGAAAAAATTACCGAAGGACTATCAATAAAAAGGAAAAAAGGCGAAAATCGATAAGAGATAATCAAAAAAGTTTACAAGTCAAAAACGCTAATTCAATAGTAGAAAACACGAGTAAAAAAGTTTCAATTGATAATTATTGCGCAGGATGTTTTTAAGAATTATAATTGTCGACCAGTGGTCGGCCAATGGTCGACCCTACCTCCGGAACTCGGTAAGTTTGTGTTTGACAGCCGTTATAAATTAATTATCCACAGGCCATTGGGCCCTAACCCTCGGTTGCTCGTCGAGTTGGGTTAGTTTATATAGTATATTAGTTATAGGCCCTAGCCCAGTCGACTTTTGTCGGGGCAACTGAGGCCCATAACATTTCCTGTTAGCAGAGCGTGGTTGGTTGTTTCTACAATCACGCCCGGTCGTAATATAATATTCTTTTTGTTTTGTTAGCGGATCGGTGGTTAGAACCACGTTAGGCTGCGCAAGCGGAGAGTAGTTTAGGGTTAGGTACATACGCGTCAGGTATTTCGGGTAAGTAGATTAAATTGCCTAATAGTCTTAGACTCCTGCCTCGCGGACTACGAGCAATTCTTTTCGCTCTCGGACGACTTGATTGAGGCGGGGGCCAAGTATGCTAGTGAAGCGCGTGAAGCTCGGCTGAGTAGCCTGCGCGAGTCCCCTCGAAAGCAGCCTACTCAGCCGGAGCTGTTGGGACGACTCCCAACTCTGGACCTGCCAAGATTCTCTGGGGTCCTCTCCAACTGGCTGACCTTTATGGCCTTTTTGACAGCCTAGTGGACGCCCGGAGGGACTTGACACCAAGCCAGAAGATGGCGTACCTCCTGGCCTCACTGAAGGGGAGGCCCTGGGTGTCGTTGGCCATTTGAAATTGTCAGATGATGCCTACTAGATCGCCCGGAACCTCCACGCTGGAATGCAATTCGCCGGACCACCTCGTCCGGCGAATTGCAGACGAATACGTTAGGCAGCTTTTAAACCTCCCGCTGCTTAGGGACCGGGCCAGACTACGTCCGGATATCGTAAATCCAGTCTTAAGTCAGTCCAGTCAGAAGTAATTCGTCCTTCTTGTTGCTCCACATCGTGCTGTCCCGCCTGCCTCTCGATCTTCGGATCCATTTTGAGGAGAGGTACGGTGGGGATGGCACCTCCTATTTTCCGCCCTTCAGGAACCTGCTGTGGTTCTTGGAAGAGCAGTGCCGGCAAATCGAGAACGTAGCGGGCACCGTCAACGACCTACTGGTTGCCAATCGAGCCGTGCCCAGGGAGAGGCGTAATCCACCGGGCAAGTCGTCGCCCACTCCCCTAAGACCGAGTGGAGTTCCCGCGGGAGGGCACCGCCCCCTACAATCTTATAGCGGCATATCGGCCAGGGAGGTGCTCCCCTGCTCCTATTGTTGAGCAACCGATCACCGGGTGACGTTGTGCTCGAAGCTATTGGGTAAGACGGTCCCGGCGAGGGTGAACCACCGCCAAGGAGCGCCGCTGGTGCTACTCGTGCTTGGAAAGGCACCTCCAACGAGAATGCCCGCACCAGCAGCCCTGTCCGCACTGCCAGGGCAACCACCATGCCGTTTTGTGCCTGGGTGCAAACGGCGCTTCCTCTCGGGGTTCTGCCAAGCCCTCAACTCCCACGAGCGGGGGCGCTCAGCCACGCCCTCAGTCGTGCGACGCTCGGCGTTCCCCTGCCAGTCACCGTACCCCTGGGTTTGAAGGGGGGTCCTCCCTCGACCAGTCGGGGGGTCGTTCCCCCCAGGGGCGGGGGGGGGGCGTCACCTCCTTCATAATGTTGAGAGGAACTTCACGGCCATTCAGCGGTCAGCTAGACCCTTCTCATCCCCGTTAGCTGAGCGGCCGCGACTGGAGTGCCACCCTCCCCCCTTTGGTCGGTACCGGTACTACGGGGTTCCTGCGAACTCGAATCTGTCTCGGGCCTCAAGTCTGAGGTTCCCTGAAGCTCCCCAGGTCGCCCCGTTCGGTTATTTACAACCCCAGGTCGTTAAGATTCCGCCGGAATGCCGCTTTCGGGACCCCCGGTTCGAGTGACGGTCCGATGGAGGCAGCCCCAGCTAGGTAGCTGCCGCCCTAGCTCCCACCACGGCCGCCAACAGTCTACTTGTCAAACTGTTCTATTGCCGACGGCCTCAGTGAAGGTGTACAACCCGAGTGGCAACTGTTTAACGGTTCGCGCTCTATTGGATTCGGGTTCACAACGCTGTTTGGCCTCCACTTGGTTGGTGGGAAGACTAGGGCTCCCCTAGAGAGCGTCGCGAAGCCTTGATGCATTGGACCCGTATGGTCCAAGCGGAGTATTTTGAGCCCGTGATTGAAATCTTAAAGCGGGGCTCCGTTGTCAAGGGCGCTCTGGCCCGCCTGAACCTCCTCCTGGACGACGCTGAGATACTGTGCGTTGGCGGACGTTTGAAAATTCTCAACTGCCGTACGGGGCTCGACACCGGTTACTGCTCCCTAATACCAGCAACCGAATAAAGGCGCCGTCCGCCTTTATTCGGTTGCTGGTAACTCACCATCATGTTCAGAATGCCACGCTAGGTGTAACGCTCTTTCGGCTATTTTGCAGCGGGAGTTTTGGATTTTGGCTGGCCGACGCACCATTCGGGGCGTCATTTTTAAGTGTATACCTTGTTATAAACTAAAGGCCAAAATATCGCAGCCTATGATGGGTGACTTACCACCCGACCGCGTCAGGGCCATCCGACCATTCGCTGTAGTCGGAACCGACTTTGCTGGCCCTTTCCTCGTCAAGTCCTCCAATCTTCGTAACGCGCGTTCACATAAGGCGTTTTCGTGTGCCTCGCCAATAAGGCCGTTTACTTAGACCTTGTAAGTGCCCTCAGCACTGAAGCCTTTGTGGCCACGCTGGGCCGCTTCTTATCGCGTCGCGGTTTGCCGGACCTGATCCGGTCTGATTGAGGAACGAATTATAAGGGCACGGATAGATATTTGAAAGAGGTCGTCGAATTTCTGTCCAGCAACAGGACTTATTTAGGTACAGCCATGTCCAAGAAGGGCATCCAGTGGAAATTCGACCCTCCAGCTTACCCATACTGGGGCGGTATTTTTGAGGCGGTGATTAAGGGTGCAAAAACGCATCTCCGTCGCGTTATTGGCGAAACTATTTTGACATTTGAGGAGCTTGCCGCTGTATTCTGTAAAATGGAGGCGGTACTCAACTCTCGGGCCTCTGTCCCCTCTCGTCCGATCCGAATGATTTGGAGGTTCTAACCCCGGGCCACTTCCTGATTGTCCAGCCGCTCAACGCACTGCCCGAGTACCCCTTGAGGGAAACAAACTCTTCGCGGTTGAGCAGATTTGACCTGCTGCAACAAATGACTCAGAGTTTTTAGCACCGATGGTCTCTGGAGTACCTACATCTTTTGCAGCAGCGCGTTAAGTGGTCTGACCAGACGGATCCTCCTCGGGTTGGAGACCTCGTGTTAGTTAAAGAAGCTAACGCTTTGCCTTTGTATTGGCGCCGTGGGCGCATTTTTAAGTTGTCGTATGGACCGGATGGGGTGCCTAGGGTGGCCGAGGTTTTGTTTGGAGATTCGGTCTTGCAACGTGCCGTCGCGACCCTATCCCATTTGCCAATTTACTCGCGGGCATATGTCCTTATGCCGGGGACGGGGTTTTGTTTAGGCTAAATCGTAAACAACTTGAAACTTGCAAGGCGCTCGTATCGGGCGAGGAACCGGTTTGGCGGGTTGCGCGGGGGGCAATCGTTTGCGCCTGCGACTGCACCAGTTAGCCTAGAAGAATCTTTGTACGCTACGGCCGTGCCGGTGGGAGGTCGGGAGTTACGTAAGAATCGTTACGTAGCATTAAGACTGCCTCTTTTGTGTTGTCTTATTTCGTCATATAAGTGACAACGAGGCTTTCCCTGACTTTGAGTCATTAATTAACTTTGATTGCCATTAATTTGCGTCAACGAGTGGTATTTGCAAATCGAATTGAATATCGTACTAAGTAATTTTGCTTGTCGTTTGGAACGCTTAACTTTGTGACCCGGGTGGAGATCGCGTTCGATTATAGTTTGTGCTAAGTGACGCTAGACTTGAGCTCCGATAGCGGTGAACGCGCACTGGAGTGAGCCTTGTGGAGCGGGGCAACGCATGTGGTTCTGCTGAACGATTAGATCGGTGACATAATCATTTCTTAAATTTACGCGCACACTACACATTGAATAAAACTAAATTTACTATATATTAATTTTTGGTCCGATTTACGTAAATAAAAAAATTAATATTCAAAAACTGAAGATAGCCGGGCTAACAATGACATTGGGACGTCAAACATCTCAGTCCGCCCCGTGACTATGGTTGCTGTAAAGCACACGAAACGTCGGGAATTAAAAAAAATAAGTAAAATCAGTTAAATAAACGCGATAGAATCAGTAAATTTAGTTTTATTCAATACATCTGTGACGTCAGGCTACATTACACACCTTTCTACACCACTCACACCTAACATTTACTTGCCCCTGACGGTACCTTGTGGTCGACCCTACCTCCGGAACTCGGTAAGTTTGTGTTTAACAGTCGTTATAAATTAATTATTCATAGGCCATTGGGCCCTAACCCTCGGTTGCTCATCGAGTTGGTTACTATGGGCCCTAGCCCAGTCGACTTTTGTCGGGGCAACTGAGGGCCGTATCAAACTGATAAATAAATAATAAAGGTTACATAAATTAATATAAATTTGTTTCTATCCAAAAAAATATATCGAGATGACTATCCCCGCACGAGGCAAGTATCCCCTGAAGCATTTTCTACGCTGGGCTACTATCCGCCATCATAGGCAAGATTAAGAGGTTAAATAAAACAGGATTTATTCGTAACCATTACTAATTTTGTTTATAAAAATGGGATATTATAGAAGATAAAAGACCTGTGTTTTGAAATACATATTGCATAATTTTCAGCAAGTACATATTTTTTTGAAATGGAGCTTTTTTAAAAAGTTGGGCAACTATCCAGCATTTACACTACTATATTCTTAAAAAACGTTGCACAAGTTGTCCCTAAAATTTAAAATACCAGTATTTATCAACAAATCAAATGGAATTATCGTCCGTTTCAATAGAATGAATCTAATGATCCGCCTAACGGGATTTATTTTATTTTATTTCTTAGGCTGTTAACAAATTTGTATACCACTAGTCTACTAGAATGGACAGTGTCTACGACGCACTTTCTCATAAATTTAAATATAAGAGTTCACCATTGAGATTTCTTGACGGTTTTATAAAGTAGGTTACCGTTGAGTGATCGGATATACTGTTCAAGGTTAGAGAATCACCTTCTTGTTTATTATTATTGTACTTAGTTCAATAATATATTAAATATTTAAATAATAGTTCACTGAGATACAATTCTTTTTCAACATTAAATTTATGCCACAAGATACATACATATACAAACATAACGTTACACCTGTAACCCCAAAAGAGGATTGGCGGTATCTAAAGCGCAGCGAGCTACTCGGACCAAGTAAAGCCAAAACTATAGGTTTAGATGTAAAATCGAGAAAGAAGTGATCGATGGCTCGCTCTTCGCCACATAATGACAACTCTAATGTTTCATTAGTCATCTTTAACCACATCCTAGGCGAGTAAAACAGTTGGTAAATTCTTTTTTGTTATATCCATAATAACACGGGACAGTGGCACAACAAAGTAATATTTATTTTAGTAAAAAAAAGTAACTACATAGTCCACCTGATAGTTTGCGAACGCTGTGGCTCATATAATGATTGAATGTCTCGTTTCCAGTAAAAAGGGTATCCGTTTTTCTACGAAGCACCATATGAAATAAAGCAGCATTAAACTGTTCTTTCACGCTGCTATGTTATGAGAGCAATATCATTCCGCAGTTGAGCTGACTTGTGCATAATATAGCTGCAGCGTAACATTTACTTCCTCGTGCCATTAAACATAAAAAAATCTATACCAATAATTGTACTGTACAGGACACTGTAGATTTGAAACATAAGAAAATAACAGAGATGAACTCAGTATTGTACACCCTAGCAATATATTTCCAATCAACATACAACATTTTTATTTCTGGTATTTCTTGGCGTCGAAAATAAGGTATTATTTGTTTTAACACTATACAATTACAGCCTTTCAAAAGTCAACTGCTGAACTCGAAGGGCTCTTAACTCTAACGACACCCAGGGATTGTTATTGGGTATTATTATACATTTTTATTGTTATTAGTAGTTGATACCCTTACGCAGCAATTACACGGCGTTTTCTTGTATTTAAATTGAAATAAAACGTTACTTCTCCAACAGAAGGATTTTCTTCTGTATCGTGAAGGAGTTTTATATGTAAAGTTTTCACATACACAAACAGCCAGGCCCAGAACTATCATTTGTAAGTCATTCGTGTTGACGTGCTCAAGCCATGCTGTAGCTATATTACGGCAGCAGCAGAAATGAATTGGCTTGACCGTGGAAGAACGACGCTCTCACAGAATACTGTTACGCGCTCAAATCGGCGGCACTAGCGCCATCTAGTCTCGAACCGAAGAACTAAACTTCTTGAAGTTTAAAACTCGAAATCTCGGTACCTTGCGCGTGTTTACTTGAACATTCAGGATATTTCTTTGATAATTTATACAAATAGGCACTGCAAGATGCGATCGTGGTAGTGTTGATTTGGCGAGACAAGCGAAGCTTCGGAGCGGAATAAAGTGAATTAGTGTGTTTAATTACTAGTGTTTTTAACTTTAATTTGTGTAAAGTAAATTAAAGTGTTAATTTAGGTAATTTTATCGGCAATTTTTATTGTCACGAACCTCAAGCTCGTAACAATTGGTGTCAGAAGTGGGATAAAATCATGCCGATTTTACCTAAGGACGAGATGGAGGGTGTCCGTACCCGAAGTCAACGCCAGCAGGAGACGGACCAGAGGAGATTTGGTGGTGCAACGCCGCAGATGTCTGAGGGCCAGCCGCCGGCCACGGAAGCCGGCCACGGAAGCCGGCCCGTCAGCAGCTTCTACGTCTGTGGCACCTGACTTAGGTGCTCTGATGGTGATGCTGCAGCAGCTGCGGGGCGGACAGGAGGAACAGGCCCACCGGCAGGAGGAACAGGCCCGTCGATTGGAAGATCAGCTGCGGAGCGGACAGGAGGAACAGGCTCGTCGTTTAGAAGAGCAACTCCAACGCGATGAGGAAGAGCAGATGCTCCTCATGAAGGACCTTCACGCTATCTTCGGAAAAGAGATACGGTAGGTGAAGGATAAGGTTACTCAACATGACAACCGCCTGTCGGAGGCCGAAACCCGAATCGACCAAGTAAACAATCGGGTTGAGAACGTAATGGCTGGCGTGAAGAAAACGCTGGACGACCTCAAACTTGTGGATGGTACAACAGCTCCCGTAGTAGCTACAACACCTTCGCTACGTGGATTCAAAGTGCCGCCGTTCGACGGGACCCCTTCCTGGTCGGCCTACAAAATCCAGTTCGAGGCCGTCATGGAGGCGAACGGCTGGAATAAAAGCCAAGCCATGACTGCACTCACCCTAGGCCTGCGCGACCAAGCCTTAACTGTTTTGGAAGCTCTAGGTAAGAAAGTGACTTACGAGCAACTTCTTGAGGCCTTGGAGGCGAGATATGGAACTCACCTGGAACACGTCTTTCGCGCGCAGCTTAAAGATCGCGTGCAGCGCAGCAACGAAAACCTGCAGCAGTGGGCCCTTGAGGTGGAGAAGATGGTTCGAAAAGCATACCAGTCTGTACCTGCGCTCATTGAAGGGAACCTGGTGCAGACATTCATCGACGGCATCCGCGACCTTGAAGTCAGAGCTGCTGTGAGACTCGGGCACCACGACACGCTTAAGAACGCCTTGGCCCATGCACTGGAGGTGGAAGCCGTGCGGCAGGATCATCGTTCCCATCGCATCAGGGAGGTTGCAGCAGCTACAGTTCACGACCGCAACAGAGGATACAGCCCTAGGTGCTATGGCTGTGGGGGAAAGGGCCATCTTCAATCCAGCTGCCCTAAGCGAACCCTAGAAAGGGAACTTGAACGATCTCAGGAGGGTAGTGCGACCAACAGCACCGCCCAGCAGCAGAAAGCACCACCACCAGCAGCACCAGCAGAGAAACGAGTAAAAGCCAGAACTGCGGGGCGGGTGCTGGCTGATGTTAAAAGAGCCCCAAGGATCTCGATCTCACAAACCCATGATGGGAACAGTCTAATCATCAAGGGCGAGGTCAACGGAATGCCGTGTAAACTGACCATAGACACTGGAGCCTCTCGTACGGTTGTTAGTTCCCAACTTATAAGTCAGTTCCTTGGGGACTCCGCATACAACCGAGAACGCATTAATTTGGTAACAGCCACCGGTCAGCGTATACCCGTCCGTGGAGAGAAGGAGATGGAGTTGAAGCTAGGCAACGTGATCTACCTGCATAATGTCATCGTGGCTGATATAATGGACGACTGCATCCTAAGCCTAGACTTTATGAGGAATAATTGTTGTGAGATCGACGTTAAGCAAGGTGTTTTGAAATGTGGACAGGAGGAACTTTTTATGGAAGGTGCGTTACCAGGGAACGTGTACAGCATTAAGAAGATTGTTCTTCCGCCGAGATCGGAAACGATTGTTCCGGTTAGTCTTCCTCGAAACGCTGGGCAAGCTCACGTTGTGTACTTGTGGAAAGGGTAAACAATGGCCTTCCATGGAAAGTAGCTCGAACCTTGGTCAGGACCACTGTCATCTCAGGAGTACGTGTGCTGAACCTTTGCGACCGGGAACAGATTGTAGAAAAAGGCACACTGATTGGTACTTGTGAGGAAGTGGATTGGTTACGTCGGTGCCAATATATATCGAGTGAGACCCCCAGCAAGGATGCAGAAACGAGAGTGACCACACTTTTGGAAGACTGTCGCAGTGTTCTCTCCCCGAACGAATTGGTCAAGGCGAAGAAGTTGTTACTCAAGTACGCCGATGTATTCTCATCAAACGATGTTGACATAGGAAAGACTTGCTTAGTTCAACACAAAATAAACACAGGAGAAGAATTGCCTATCCGTCAGCGGCCAAGAAGATTGCCGGTAGCACGTGAAAAGGAAGTGGAAACCATGATTTAGAGAATGGTGAAGGATTGTGTTATTGAACCTTTATCTAGTCCATGGTGTTCACCCGTGGTGCTGGTAAAGAAGAAGGATGGCAGCATGCGGTTCTGTGTTGATTACCGCCATCTGAACGACGTTACAAAAAAGGACAGCTATCCCTTGCCAAGAATTGATGACACGCTGGACATGCTTACAGGAGTAAAATGGTTTAGCACGCTGGATCTAAGTGGAAACCATGATTGAGAGAATGGTAAAGGATGGTGTTATTGAACCTTCATCTAGTCCATGGTGTTCACCCGTGGTGCTGGTAAAGAAGAAGGATGGCAGCATGCGGTTCTGTGTTGATTACCGCCATCTGAACGACGTTACAAAGAAGGACAGCTATCCCTTGCCAAGAATTGATGACACGCTGGACATGCTTACAGGAGTAAAATGGTTTAGCACGCTGGATCTAAAAAGTGGCTACTGGCAAGTTGAAATTGACCCTAAGGACAAGGAGAAAACAGCGTTCTCGACGGGAAAGGGTCTGTGGCAATTCAAAGTAATGCCGTTGGGGTTGTGCAATGCTCCAGCAATGTTTGAAAGGCTGATGGAACTTGTACTTACCGGGCTAATCGGCGATGCCTGTCTGGTCTACTTGGATGACATCATCATCGTGGGCCGTACATTTGAGGAACACCTTGAAAACCTGGGACGCGTGCTCATGAAGATTCAGAGTGCCAATCTCAAGCTGAGTCCGAAGAAATGTTCACTATTCAAACGGCAAGTCAACTTTTTGGGGTATGTAGTGTCGGAAGAAGGTATCCGCACGGATCCAGAGAAAATCGCAGCTGTAAAGGATTGGCCGGTTCCAAAAGACAAGACGCAGGTTAGAGCATTTTTGGGTTTGTGCTCCTATTACCGGCGATTTGTGAAGAACTTTGCAGATATAGCCAAACCTCTGCATAAGCTAACCGAGGAGAAGCGACATTTCTGCTGGGATGAAAGTTGTAATATCGCATTCCAGGAGCTCAAGGACCGTCTGTGCAAAACACCTATTTTGGGATACCCTGATGCAAGCAAAGAATTTATAGTTGACACAGACGCAAGTGATATAGGACTTGGCGGTGTGTTGTCTCAACGGAATGGTGACCAAGAGGTCGTGATAGCGTACTTCAGCAAGTCGTTGTCAAAACCGGAAAGGAATTATTGTGTCACAAGACGCGAATTGCTAGCTGTGGTAAAGTCGTTGCAACATTTTAGCAAATAACTTCTGGGGCGAAAATTTCACTTACGAACTGACCATGCTGCACTAAAATGGCTATTGCAGTTTAAAAATCCAGAAGGACAAGTTGCGAGGTGGATTGAACTACTGCAGGAATACGACTTTGAGATCGAACATCGCAGCGGGAAATCTCATGGCAACGCAGACGCATTGTCAAGAAGACCTTGTCCTGAAGATTGCAAACATTGTACTAGGCAAGAGAGTAAGGAAGTGGTATCCGTGAGGATGCTCAGGGCAGACCACCTCAGCAACGAGTGGAAGGACAGCTTTCAACGTGCACAGCAGGAAGATCCGGACATCAAGCCGATCCTGGAATGGATGAAGGCCAGTGCTCCCAAGCCCAAGTGGAGCGACGTCTCAGCGATGAGTTCGACCACTAAAAGCTATTGGGCCCAGTGGGACAGCTTGCTGCTTCAGGATGGAGTTCTGTGCCGTAAATGGGAAAATGTTCGGGGGAGACAGCTGTCATTCACAAATGTTTGTCCCTAAAGCTAAAGTACCGGATGTTCTACAGCTGTACCATAATGATTATTCAGGAGGCCATCTGGGAGTTAAACGAACTCTACTGAAGATCCGAGAACGGTTTTACTGGGTCCACTGTCGAAACGATGTCGAGGACTGTCTGTCGCAAATGTACAAGTTGTGCGGCTGTAAAGGGACCTCAGACTCGTAGTAGAGGTGCATTGAAGTTGTACAATGTTGGTGCACCATGGGAGAGAATAGCCATTGACGTGGCGGGGCCGTTTCCGGAGAGTGAAAGCGGTAACAAATATTTCATGGTTGTGATGGACTACTTCACTAAGTGGCCAGAAGTCTTCGCCATTCCAAATCAAGAAGCTTCAACAGTTGCAGATAAACTAGTTCATGAAGTCTTCTGTCGTTTTGGAGTACCTTTAGAGATTCACAGCGATCAAGGAAGGAATTTTGAGTCTCAAATATTCCAGGAAACTTGCCGAGTTATGGGTATTCTTAAAACAAGAACGACTTCTTATCACCCGCAATCTGATGGAATGGTAGAACGATTTAATCAGACATTGGAGAGGTACCTAGCAAAAGTTGTAGACAATCGGCAACGAGATTGGGACAAGCACATTCAACCGTTTTTGTTGTCATATCGAAGCGCTGTTCACGAAAGTACAGCAGTGACACCAGCTTTCGCAAACTTTGGATGAGAATTACGGCTGCCTGCAGACCTGTTCACCGGGATAACACCTGATGCTCCACGCAGTATAACCGATTATGCAAATGACTTGCGGAACAAAATGAATGACGTTTATGAGCACGTCAGACAATCGGGCCAGCAAATGTCTGAAAAGATGAAAACCCGGTATGACCGCAAAATGAACAACAAAGGGTTCGACGAAGGTTCACTTGTGTGGTTGCACAATCCAGTCCGCAGCAAAGGGAAATCTCCTAAGCTTCAAGCTAAATGGGACGGTCCGTACCGGATTGTGACCAGGATCAACGATGTAACCTACCGGATACAGAAAGGTGCAAGAGGGACTCCTAAGATCGTCCATGTGGATCGCCTAGCGCGTTATTATGGGGCCGATAATGCTCGGGACGAGCATGTCTTAGGAGGGGGCAGTGTTACGCGCTCAAATCGGCGGCACTAGCGCCATCTAGTCTCGAACTGAAGTACTAAACTTCTTGAAGTTTAAAACTCGAACTCTCGGTACCTTGCGCGTGTTTACTTGAACATTCTGGGTATTTCTTTGCTAATTTATATAAATAGGCGCTGCAAGATGCGATCGTGTTAGTGTTGATTTGGCGAGACAAGCGAAGCTTCGGAGCGGAATAAAGTGAATTAGTGTGTTTAATTACTAGTGTTTTTAACTTTAATTTGTGTAAAGTAAATTAAAGTGTTAATTTAGGTAATTTTATCGGCAATTTTGATTGTCACGAACCTCAAGCTCGTAACAATACCAGCGTAAAATTAAAGTTACTGTAAAGAACCAGAGACCCTTTATATTCGAAACGAAACATTCTATCTTATTCCTCGGGGGTGACACTGCATCTGCATTTTGATTCTTGATTGAGGATAGATGTAGATGTCTATAGACCACAGCCATTACTTATCATTAGGTGGACTGTGTACTCTTTTGTCACCCTTGGTCTATAAAAAATACAAGTACTAATTCCGTGAGAAATTGTGAACCGCAATGTAATTTTTTATACAAGATGGTGCAAACGAGTTGCGGCTCACCTAATGGTGATTACCGCCACCCATGAAAAACTGCAACACCAGAGAGATATATTTAAACATACTGGGGAACGTAAGTGTGAAGGTAATGGTTTTCAATAATATAAAAATACCAAAAAATAAACTTGTTCCGTTTAGAATTCAAACCCGCAGCCCTAGAGCACCGCAAATAAGCGCTCACCTCACTTTCGACACTGTACGTGTTTCGCCCTCGGAAGTGTATGACAAGTTTACATAATATACTTACATAATATTATTTCAATTTATTTACTTTAAATTATCTCAATTTTCGATTTTGGGGTACAGCGCTCGTTAATCAAATTAATTGCTACAAATAACTAGTTAACAGTGTTATTTATTTAAACCGAAAGGGGAACGCATTGTTGGAATAATAATTTAGTACGAACGAGCGCATTTGAACTCGTTCCGTGTAAAAGTACATCGGTTAATTACATAATATGTGATATGCAGTTTGATTTGATTACATACAATTTAGAGTCAAGGCGACGTTGTACTACTTTTTAACTTTTTGAAAATCTTTTAATTTACTGAAATGTAATTGTTTCGTAAAAACAAAATAATTACATATTATATAATTAAGCATGTTTACGAATTTTGTGATGTTGAAAACGCCAACCATTACCATTATATTATCTATTGCAGCCTATTAATGTCGACTGATGGACATAGGCCTCCCCTTTCACTGTTTCTCAAAGTGCACATTATATTGGCTTGATAAAGAATCATATTAATTGTTTACAACTAAATTGCTATTATACCTCAAAACCTGATAACTAAGTTGTACAACCAGTGCGTGTTTCCAGTGATGACATATGGAACTGAGACGTGGTCCTTCACTGCTGGCCGTATGAGGACGCTCAAAGTGGCTCAGCGAGCTATGGAGAGGGCTGTGCTCGGGGTTTATCTGCGTGATAAACTTAGAAATGAGGATATCCGCAGTAGAACCAGAGTGACCGACATAGCCCAACGGATTAGTAAGCTGAAGTGGCAATGGGCCGGCCATATAGCTCGAAGAACCGACAATCGTTGGGGAAAAAAGGTTCTCGAGTGGCAGCCTCGTACCGGTAGACGAAGTGTAGGGAGACCCCCCACTAGATGGAGTGACGACCTGGTAAGACATGCAGGAAGTCGATGGATGCAGGTGGCTCAGGACCGTGCTTTGTGGCATACCTTGGGGGAGGCCTATGTTCAGCAGTGGACTTTTAAAGGGCTGTAATGATGATGATGATGATGAAATTGCTATTCAAACCATAGTCAAATGAATTCTGTACAGAAACATCATAATAAAAAGGTTTTGTTATATATTTTAGGTCATGTTGAGTATGTAGATATTGATATCTTTCACGAACCTTTAAAGAGGTACAAAAACCTGTTACATACAAGCTTTTATTAGATATAAAATCATACAACAGTAACATATTGTTGTGATAAGGAGAGTTCGCACGATTATGTTCCTCGTAGCTTAATTAATTTACAGAGAAACTAAAAGACTCTTTGGAATATTTTTATTCTATTCATCGTTTGGAAGTCTTAATTATTTAATAAAAAATGGTTTCTACTTTTTCTTATAAAAACAAAAGCGAACAGTTCAAGCGCTTAAATTTGTCTCCGCCTGTGTCAGCGAACTTCTACTTCGAGGTTAACTGTACTTTGTTTGTTCTTAAATTCTTCCCGTCTAAGAACTAATTAATTAGAAAATTGCTGCTTGCCAGGTTTAACATACCTACATATCAAACTACAAGACAGCTTTAATTATTTTTTGTTGGTTAAATTAAATATGGTAGGTCATTTAATAACAATGTGATTACCTGAATTGGAAAATGCCTAATAAAAAGTCATTGTCTACGAGTTTGAAAAAACATGTTTTGAAAAGCCAGAGACTAACTTTTTTATGGCATTCGGTGACAAACGAACTTACAGTCCACTTGATGGTAATTGGATGCTGTGGCCCATAGACCCACACACATCTTTTACATATCTATCTTCAATTAAGAATCAAAATGCAAATACGTTGTCGCTCCTGAGGACTAAGATGGAATACCTCGATTCCAGTAAAAAGAATCTCCGGTTCTCTATACCCACAATACAAAACACAGCAGAATTACGTTGGTATTTTACGCTGGTATTCTGTGAGAGGCTAGTCCTTCCCCGGTAAGCTCACCTATTCGTGCTACAACTGTAATATAGCTGCAGCGTGGCTCTACCACGTTTAACTAATAATTGGTAGTTCAAAGTAACAAAGCACTTGGTGAATAAATTGTCAAGTATTGTATCTCTGGACTGGGAATCGGAGCAAAAGCTTTCTAGATTACTGTAGAACATGCAGTTCTAAAAGGCCAATCCATACGGCGAGATCGTTGTTACGAAAGTAAAAAAGTGATTAGCCCAGAATCAGTTCAATGTCATTTTCTCATAAGTTTACAATAAATTGAATAACCACACGACACACACACACACACACACACACACACACACACACATGCGGCGCGTCGTCAGCGCCCCCACCCATTCGCTCCCCGAATTTTGATGATTTTATAAGATGGCGCCCTTCTACTCATAAAACTATATGTTAAATGTCGTGTCTGACATATGCTTAAGTCTTGAAATAATGTAGGTAGTCCGATATTTTTTTTATTCCGAGCTTGTTCGTGTACATGTGAACTCATGAATGCGTTTATTGTGTTTCTTTGGGATTACTTTGGCGATTTGGGTTATTTTTATTTCGACTTTGGATATGTTACTACTGGTTTGACTCGGCTTTTGTTTTATGGACTTCATGATTTATGTTAGATTTTGATTTCCTTGATACCGGACATCTGTAGAATTACATTTCATCACAAGGCAGGTATGTAAAAAACGATGTTTCCTTAAGTTATTAAACGCATCTGAATAACATGCTTCTGTGTGTAATCTGTTAACAATCAAAAAATAAATAATTATTTTATCCATAAGTTCATAATGGCTGAATAATATAAATATAATGTAATTATCTTACAGTTCACCTGTTAAAATATGTTGAACTGTTTAAAATGTGCTTCTGTAATAGATGAAAATGAGCAATATCACATTGCTGGAGATTTGGATCCAGAAATTATTACCATTCTTGAAAATCTAGATCAAATGGTAAGAACGCACATACTTTAATCATTACAGATTACTTGGCAATATCTAGTCCAACGGATATGGCAGTTTTTATATATTTCAGTATTTAAATATGATTGTTTACTTTTAGATGGATAAAAATGGACCAGTATGTTCACAATGTTTTGCGAACGTATTGCAAGAATTATCTGTCGGTACAGATCGTGAAAATGGTCTTCAGCGCCTTAATGCCAATAGTACCAGTATATTGTGTGTTTGGTGTAAACGGAGCCTGGGTAGCGGACGTTGTCACTCTGTTTCAGGGGGTCCTTGAAGATATTTTGATTTTTTCCAAGACAAGTTGGTATTTATGTTTATTTAAAGGTTTACTAATCTGTTTATAAAAAGTATCAAATGTTTATTTTCTTTTATGTAGAATTATGATTATAAACGAGCACACAGTACACCGAATGGTAAATGGATGCTCTGGCCAATAAACATCTACATTCATTTTCGATTAATAATCAAAATGCAGATACATTTTCAACCCTAAAAACTATGACGCAATACCTCGTTTTCAGTAAAAATGGTCTCCGGTTCTCTACACTCACTATACGCAACACAGCAGCTTAAAGATGCCATTTCACGCTGGTATTCTGTGAGAGGGTGTCCATTCCCCGAGTTGAGCCGACCCATTATTTGCTGCACGTGGCTCTTTTTCTCTAGGATAAGGGTAACAAGCGAGCACACAATCCACCCGATCGTAAGTGGTTTTTGTGGCCTCTGGATATTTGGACATATCTATCCTTGATTAGGAATTGAAATGCAGATGCGTTTTCACCCATTAGGACTAAGACAGAATGCGTCGTTTCCAATGAAAGGTGTCTCTGGTTCCATTAGCCAGCATTAAGTTTCTATTTTACACTGGTATTCTATGAGAACGTGATCCTTCCCAGTCAAGCTGACCCATTCGTGCTACAAATACTACTTATATAGCTACAGCATGGCATTACGTGGTATGATAGGTATTATATTGCTACAGATACCTGAGAGTGTAGTGGTGTGTCATCTTTGTGGGACAGAAACTCAACAAACATTACGTAGACATGGAGTTTCATATATACCATCACCTAATACAATTGTATGTGTATGATGTCTTCGGTCACTAGCCAACACACGCAAGCACTCAATATCAGATGGCCCAGAAGGAAATGAAATTATCCTCTCTAGGATGGATCCTAAATATAATTTCACAAAGTAAAAATGCGTCTTTTTATTAATCTTACAGTATTAATAAACTTACTGTGTTGTTTTGAACATATATTTGAAATATTTTTCTAGTTTGAATTACTTGACAAATAAAATTATGAAAACATAAATTACTAGCTCTTGTCAGTGACTTTGTCCGTATTTAATTTGGTTTAAAAATCGCTCTGTGATTTTCCAGGAAAGAAATTCGCCTACAGGTCCTCAACTATGCTCAGGCAAAAATTACTATGAACCCAAAGTTTTTTTACAGCATGATTGAATGAAAAACCAACAAACAAACACATTTTGCATTTATAATATTAATAAGGATATTTCATAAACCTAATATTTTAAAAAATAATGAAGAAATAAAACATATTTATTTATTATTGGTCTGTGGCGCCACCGAAAATGGGTGTAAAGCTCAGCGTATTGCCTTTCATTGTATATTAAAGTTAGGTCACCTCCGATTAAACCTAAGTTCAAATTAAAATACGAATTAATGAATGTTGTAATGTGCATTTATATATAATAAATCATTTAAAATATTCTTTATAATCCCCCTAAAGATTTCTCCTGGCGGATTCTTTATTTCAAAGGCACGTTCGAATTATACATGATGTCCCTGAATGGGTGGCACAAAGGGTATATCCCATTGAGGTAATTAAATATGGTGTTTTCTAGATTTTATACAAACATTCTAATAATTATTTTACTTGAACAGTTTTGAGTTAAGCAATTTGTTTTTATGTATGATCATTGGTTCACATTTTCATTGTACATTATTAAACCATTGCATGTCCACTACTGGGCATAGGTCTCTTCTTAGAAAGTGAATGGTTTAAGCTTGGCAAGATACACACACCTTTAAGATCAGTATTTAGAATGCTTTGATCTGTATTGAGATTTGTAAATTGTAAAAAATGGCGTTAGGAGCATATTTAATTAAAATAAAAACAAGGACTCTCATGAAATTAACTCCTCACTGTTAGGTATTAGTAAAACCAAACTTATCAGGTTACTCCAAACAGCTCGAGAGGCTTGAATAAGTTTGTTTGTACCCCACCACTTGGGACTTAATCATATCACTAGAAATGATCTGATAAGCAGGAATTTATTTAATACCTGAAGGCTTGTTCAGTAACATAGAAGAGAGGAAACCAATTGTCGTATGCGACGGGACCTAAATTTACCTACAAAGAACCTCTTATTACTTTGTTCAGAAAACAACATATAGCTTGCACAAATATCGCAATCTAGACTTTTTTGGCCTTTATCCGGCAATTGATTCTGATGCCAGTATTATGAAAGCCTTATTCCAAAACGAAAATGGTGATTTGCGCCTGTTTTTTACGGAAAATGACGTGTTCATTTTGGACAGAGGCTTTCGAGATGCTATTTCTTTTCTCGAAGGATTAAGGTATGTAATACATAAGCCAGAGAATTGTGAAGAAGGAGAGACTCAATTGTCGACAATGAATGCTAATAAATCCAAATGTGTGACCTTGTGTAAATGGGTAGTAGAGGTAGTAAATCATCATCATCATCATCATTACAGTCCTTCACAAATCCACTGCTGAACATAGGCCTCCCCCAAGCAGTGCCACAAAGCACGGTCCTGAGCCATCTGCATCTTAGTGCTCCCAACAACTACCGGCATAGGTGTGACATAGACACTAAACATGATTTTTGTTTTGTCCATGTTTATCTTAAGACCTATCCGTTGGGAGACACCATTGAAGTCATTAAGCATAGTGATAAGGTCGTCCAGGGATTCTGCCATAAGGACTATATCATCGGCAAATCGTAGGTGAATGATGTACTCGCCATTGATGTTTATACCGTATCCTTTCCAGTCCAGTAGCTTGAAAACGTCTTCCAACGCAGCGGTGAAGAGTTTCGGGGATATAACATCACCCTGTCTTACACCTCTCTGCAGTTCCATAGGTTTCGAACTCTGGTTCTGTACTCGGATAGCCATCGTAGCCCTACTGTACAAACACTTCAGTACTTCGATATACCGACAGTCAACTTGACACCGCTGAAGGGACTGTAGCACCGCCCAAATTTCGACGGAATTAAAGGCTTTCTCATAGTCTACATACGCCAGGCAAAGTGGCAGATTGTACTCTTCGGTCTTCTGTACAATCTGCCGCAGGGTATGTATGTGGTCTATGGTAGTGAAGCCTTTTCGGAAACCGGCTTGTTCGGGAGGCTGGAAGTCGTCGAGTCTGCGTGCGAGACGATTCGTAATGACTCTCGAAAACAGCACGTAGACGCGGCTCAGAAGGGAAATCAGTCTGTAGTTCTTCAAGAGAGCGTTGTCGCCTTTCTTAAAGAACAAGACCACCGCACTTCTGCTCCACGCTTCCGGAGTAGTGCCACCATGGATGACGGAATTAAAAAGCCTCTGAAGGACTTCAAGTACCGGTGTTCCACCCGTTTTCAGAAGCTCCCCTGTAATTGAGTCCCCTGTTTTTAAGGTGCTGGAGAGCCATTCTAATCTCGCTCAGACTGACGTCCGGGATATCATCGGAATAGTGTCGGGTAAGACTTGCTCTTGGATCGTTACTCACACTTGCGTGTGGCTCCAACGATGATGTGTACAGCTGCCCATAGAACCTCTCAATCTCACTCAAAATCTCAGGTGTCTCGGAAACGATGCTGCCACACTCAGTCTTCAGCTTCGACAGTTGGCTCTTTCTGGCAGACAGATCTCTGGCAAAGACTTTGGAGCCCTGGTTCCGCTCGATCGCTTCTTTAATACGAGCAGTATTAAAGTTGCGTAAGTCTCGCCGCATGCATTTGGAGATCTTTCTGTTCATTTGCCTGTATGCTGTCAAATCTGTTCACGATTGCAGCCTCATCTCCCGTCTAACAGCCATGAGATTAAGAGTGTGATCGGAGAGTTTTTGTGTTCTTCTGCGGCGGGTCTTGCAGAACTTAGCTCCAACCGCATGGACAGTTTCCACGAGCTTGTCATTCATATCGTCCACTGCATTACAATCTTCTAGGCACTGAAAGCGGTTACGTAACTCGAGTTGAAAATTCTCGGGATTCTGGATCAGAGCACGAGGGGGACGGAGCGTTGACTTCATTAGACGAGACCTCTCCAACTTAACGTTAAGGTTCAGTGTGCCTCTAACCATTCGGTGATCGCTGCCGGTTTTCACCCTTGCGATCACTGAGACATCACTGAACAGTTGGCGTCTGGTCGTCATAATGAAGTCAATCTCATTTTTTGTCGAACCGTCGGAGCTCGACCAGGTCCACTTCCTGTGGGGCCGCTTCTGGAAGAAAGAATTCATCATAAACAGTCTCTCTTTCTCCATAAAGTCAGCTAGCTGCTGGCCCCTACGGTTCCATTGCCCTACTCCAAATTTCCCTAACTTCAGCTCACCGCCTTCTCTTGTGCCTAGTTTTGCGTTGAAGTCTCCCATCAACACCGTGTAGTAGGTTTTGGAGGAGTGCATGGCTCTAGAAATATCCTCATACTTTTCCTCCACCTCCTCATCGGGATGTGCTGAGGTTGGTGCGTGAACCTGTATGACCTTCAGCGAATACCGTTTGGTGATTCTGAGTATCAGGTACGCGACCCTCGTCGACACACTCCCAATCTTTACAACTTTGTTGACGAGAGACTTGTGGACGATAAATCCGACACCTCCTTGGGACAGATGGTCGCCCTCCCGGTGATAGAACAAGTTGCCGGACTCGAGGATTACCGTGTCCTCCCCCTCTCTTCGGACCTCAGATAATCCAATAATATCCCAGCGCAACTCTTCTTCCAGCTCTAGTATCTTCTCGTCAGTCCTCAGTGGGCGTGCGTTATACGTTGCCAGGTCGAGTCGTCGTAGGTGGCAACAGAACCTCCACCGGAGATTCTTAGCACCCCCTGCCCCGCCGTTACCATGGTCGCCACCGTAGCCAGGAATAGCAGGGCCGCCGGGGACTGGAGGCCGTTTGTTTGCGTCGTTGCTAATGGGGGATATTTGCCATAGTTGCCACGCTTGGCGAGCGGGTTTGCAACCGCAGTATTTTATTATGTTATTGTTGTTATTAGGAAGATGCTGCTGCCCATCTCCTTTTTGTGTCCCTCTGTCGCCTCTTACGACACCCACGGGAAGATATGGGATAGAGGATATTCTCAATCGCCACTACACGGTCAAGAGGTAGTAAATGGAAGATTTAAAAAAGACTAAATTATTCCGACAGGACCACTTCAACGTAGCTGCCACCCATCTAATGAAATATTTGTGTATTTGTGCAGCTATGATTTAATGCTTTCCACCCAGTAATTGTTAATGGGACGGATGACCAGATGATATTAAATCGTGCTTTAGAAACGTTACATATGCAAAATGAATTGGCAGAACTAATTTTAGCCAATAGGATTAACAGTTATCGGACTCAGTTCTCTAGAATTGACGCACAACTTCCAGTTTTAGATATTTTTCCTGTAATGTATGTAATAAACTCAATAACTTTTATGCTTTACTTTCTATACTTCATAGGACTGTAAGCCTTTGTTATGACATTATTCAGGCTTTAAGTCTGTTAAGACTCAAGGCGTAACGTTGACACGTTGAAGCCCTGTTATATAATTGTACCTTAGCACTTTTAACTTCATTCCGCAGGCCAGATAGAAACATATACCTAAACAGAAATTATTTAGTTTATCCATCCTAAAACGGCCAGCCTAAAGTTAAATAAATTATGTATTATTAGTGCAATAAATTAGTATACATCTCAGAGTAGATTTTTAAGGGTAGAAAAACGGAGTTACCCTCTATTCACATTTAATCTCGGTTTTGAGCTATCTGGTACTAAATATGATTGATAATTTATATTAACAATCTCCTCGTCTGCAATTAGTTATTACTTTTAAATTTGTTTCCTCCTGAATTAGGCTTGGTATATGGTCCTTGCCTCTCACGGAAAACCATAGGGAGAATACAAAGGGTTCAAAATGCGTGTATGCGCTACTGTTTTGACATACCTAGGACTGACCACATAACTCCTTATGTCCTCAAAATAATATTTTAATTTATGAGTTACAACAGAAAATTTAAATATGCTTGTTTCGTACACTCATTAAATAATTCGCATTGTCCTCATTATTTATATGAAAAATTATCTCCAAAATGTCAACTACACGTTTGAGACGAAGGGGTAAACTATTATATATACTTCCAACTTATAAGCGTGTTAAAGCAAAAGAACGTTTCAAATATGCTGCCTCCAAAATTTGGAATAATATACCTTTGCAGGAGATCTTAAATACAAATTTATTTAGAAAGAAATGCAAAGCATGGTTACTTAAACAACAAAAGTTGGAGGCAGGTATGAAGTATTATATATAACTACAGACTTCTTACAATAGTAATGCTCTTTAACAGTGATCTTAATTCTTACAATAGTTCATAATACAGCTTAGATTTTTCAAAAAATCTTTGAGCTAATACCATTGAGGGCCGTTGAAGTTTCTGGTAGGCCCAGAGGCGATTGTCTCCTTTACCTAAATTTACATAGCACATATGAATAAATATTTTAGTTTATTCTTTAGTTGTATTACGTCAACGCCAAAATTAGGTTAAGATACTGTGTTTTTCAAAATAGTCGCTTGTGGCAGAATACCAGCGTTGACCTAAAATCACCACATAGCTGAGTCACATGCCAGTTTGTCTCATTTCTTTTATGTTACTTAAGTATTTTTCTAAGTTAAGTTTGTGATGATTTTTATTTGCACATTTTTAATAGCATGTGTAAACAGAAACAAATAAAAAGCTAATTATTATTAATATTATTTGGGTTATCTTTATAGTTTTTTCATCTGATTGAGTTCTTCTTCAGATAAATATATAATTATAAATTAAAATGAAAAGATAAATATACATAAATATCATTAAAATAAAATAAGTACAAAAAATACATAAATAAATAAAGGTCCAACCAAATGGAAGCCCTCGGCAGGGGAGACGAAACGGCCGAGGGTTAGGAGGAAAGGGAAAGAAACCGGCGGACGATGCGGGCGGTATCGAGGAGCACCGCCTTCTGCATTTGAGCCCGGAGCGGTCCGTCACGGAGTCCCAGTCGCCTTAGATGACCCGAGAGGCTGACTGGGATTAGCCCATTCGCAGAGACGACTACAGGAATAATTTCAGCCGGCAGACCACCCCACATGTCGGTCACCTCGTGAACCAGGTCCAGATATTTTGTTCGGTTATCTGTTTCGGCTTTCACGAGGTTCTCGTCATACGGAATGGTAATGTCGACCAAAAATATCCTTGACTCTGCCCGGTCCATCAGCACAATATCAGGCTTATTGGCAAGAATAATCCTGTCTGTGATGATGACCCGGTCCCAGTGCCGGCAGCAGTGGGAAGTATATAGGCTGTAACTTTACTTTACTTACTTTTATATTATTTATATTTACTGTGTAGTGGCGGCGTAAGAATATCCACCACCCCATATCCCCCCGTGGGTGTCGTAAAAGGTGGCAGAGGGAAAAAATCACAAGCTGAGCAGCAGAATCCTCGTTAGATTCGGGGCTAGATTTCATTTGGTAAAATCCGGACACCGTGTGATTCGACATCTGCAACTTACGTTCTTACATGTTTTGAAATAATTGAGTACAAGAAATACTACCAAACACAGTTTAAGGCTTAACTCTACACTTTTTATGATAGAAATAACATACTAAAAATAAATTTAATTAGTTACTAATACCATCACTTTATATATTAACAAAATTTTGATTTAGGTTAGATTTTCATAAAATCTCTATGCTATAAATTTACTATATAATAAATTAGTATATTTTTGAATGTGATACTATTAAGTGTCGTTTAAATTTCTAGTGAGCCCACAAACGATTGTCGCCTTTCAGATACAAATAATGACAGAAATTTGCATAATGATTTCTTATATTTACGCGAACACTATACATGATTAAAACTACTTTTACGGATTTTATCGCGTTTATTTTTTACTTTTTATTTACTTTTATTTTTTAATTCCCGACGTTTCGGGCGCTTTCCAGCACCCATGGTCACGGGGGACTGAGATGACTGACGTCCCGATGTCATTGTTAAACCCGGAGTACCTTCAGCTTTTTTAATTATTGTTTATGGTCCGATCTATGCAAAATGAACTGACTATGTCTTGAGGTCTTGCAGTGTTATGCTTGGGTTTAGTTTTAATTTTATTGATTATAGGATCCCAAGCAGGTGGTAGTACCCAGCCTCCTTCTCTATTGAAATTAGGATGTTTTTTAATTTCAATAGCCTCACGTATCATCCTTGGTAGGAATCGGTGTTCTTTCGCGAGGATTTGTGGTCTATCAAATCCGATGTAATGGTTGGGTCCGTCTAGGATATGATCACAAACTGCAGACTTCCCGGAACGTTGATGCTTCACATCAGCTATATGTTCTTTTACGCGGGTCCTAATTGATCTTTTTGTTTGTCCTATATAAGAGAGACCACATTCACAATCAAGCTTGTACACTCCTGCATCTTGTAGAGGAATATGACACTTGACGGATGGTAGGAACTGACTAATCTTCTTCGGCGGCTTGTAGAATGTTCTAATAGAAGCTCGCTTCAAGATATAGCCAATCTTGTCTGTGACACCTCTGACATATGGTAGTTCAGCAGGCACACGCTCGACTGTGGCCGGCTTCACTCGGTCACTGTGACGTAGGCGCGGGACCCGAAGCTTGTTGTCGTGCAGAACTTGCTTGACGTGCTGAAGCTCGGCGGCCAGGTGTTTGCTGTCACAGATCCCTCGTGCTCTCTGTAACAAAGATTTGCCCACGGTAGCTAACTGTGAAGGATGGTGGTGAGATTCACCGTTTAAATATCGGTTTGTATGGGTCCTTTTCCAATACACAGTGTGACCAATGGTGTTATTAGGATTTCGGATAACTGTGCTGGAAAGCGCCCGAAACGTCGGGAATTAAAAATAAAAGTAAATAAAAAGTAAAAATAAACGCGATAAAATCCGTAAAAGTAGTTTTAATCAGAAATTTGCATGTTCACATTTTTACAATCACACTTTTTTTAAGAAAACCAGGACACATAAGCATACTTTTTACCATCACGTCCGCTGATGAACATGGACCTCCTCCATGGAATGCCACAAAGCACGATCCTGAGCCACGTACATCTATCGGCTTACATACTTCCTGACTCTCTTTTTTAACTTTTAAATTTCAAAGGTCACGAGCCACCCGGGATTGACCACCGTCAGTAAATTGCATTTTACTACGGCTTCGACGAGGATGGAGAGCATCATGAAAAAAACCTGTATGCTAAGTATAAACCTCTAAGAAATGAGAAAATTGCTTGTGCCCAACAATATGGCGTTATATGTCACGTTTCTATTCTAACAATTTGAAAAAAAATAAATTTATTATTTATAAAATCGCGGAGAGTGCACGCAATTGAGGGTGGGCGGTGCCTGCTCTTCAATCAAGGTAAGACACATCCTTTTTATTACGCAGATCTTAGCTATTCAATTTTAATATCTTGAAAATATTCAAAAGAAATGAAAAATAGAACTTAAAATCCACTTCATTTTGTTAATATCACAAACTAAACGGCACATACACTGTAATGAGGTAGAAGTTTATTTAAAATTGCTCTGTTCGTGACGCGTAAAATGAGAAATGTTCAAAACTGCACTTTTAACTCGCGGCAAAATAAGTGGCACGCCTAGCGTCAAATGAGTTCTTGTTTGAGTTTGAACACTGATGTGCCTGATTGGCAGTTATTCTTTATAGTTTAGATATTTTACTTTTAATGTCCCATACATTGTTTTCAATTAAAATAGTTTGATGATAGCCCGAGTGAGAACCATTTTGTGGTAACGCTGCAGTGAAGGTAAAACATAATAATGTCCTTAAGGTCGAATTTCGGTCACGGCGGCCAGTCTCAACGGAGACTAGTCATCTGCGCAGGAAAAGATTGTAAGTGAATTCTCTATTCCCTCACTCTCATAGTCCGATGAGACATTACTCAATACGACTGGAGAGAGATCATGCGCAGGACCTTCCCTCAAATTTCCTAACTCTGAGCTGCTACTATGAATTTCTTGACAGGAGAACCCAACATCTAATTTGTGGCCCGACCCGGAATTCGAACCCGGAACATCATAAACAGCAATCGCGTTTACGACCACTAGACCTTATAATGTGGCAATTATTTAAAAATAATTAGTTCTTTAAAGTCGACTTTTACTATTTTTGACTCTTTATGGTGGACTAAATAATGTCACAAGTTTAAGATAACAACTAGAATATTCGCTAAATAATAATATTAAAAAGTCCACCCCTTGCTTTCCCATAAGAATGGGGTTATGAATTATTAAATGGTTAAACGAACTTACCTTAAGTGAAGTTCAACCATAATTATACGAAGCTCCTTGTCCTAGACATTCTGAACAATTGTAGTACGCCGTATTCCATGCCAGAATCACAATTTATCCAAGCTTGGTAAAAAATTTTTTTAGAGAGCAATATATATGGTAACACTGTATCAACCCGGCCGTCAATGCAACTTCATTATGTTTAAAGCAAGGAATTAGATGAGCAACCCTAACCCAGGGAGGGTTGGGCCGGGAGTACCGTCTAGGACAAGGAGCTTTGTATAATTATGGTTGAACTTCACTTAAGGTAAGTTCGTTTAACCATTTAATTATACTCTCTCCTTGTCCTAGACATTCTTAACAATTGTAGATGTTTGAAGGCAGGGTTGCGAATTTATAATACCAATGAATGGAAAATTTGCAATTTCCCTTATTCTATAAAAATGTTGAACATATTGTCAGTATATCATAAATTTAAATTAATAACATAAAATAAATTATATTTATTTTATACGATTTCCTTATACACATAAGGCCAGCGTGATTGCAGCAGAAGTGGCCCTGCAGAAGAACTATAACTGTAAAAGAAACAATCTGGAATATCTATTGCAGTTTAGCTTACGCTATCTTCTAAAACTTTATTGGTTATACAAAAAGAGATTTTCCATTATTTCTAATTTCTTTTAACGTTGTTATTTAATAAGTATATATTACTTACTACCATTTCGGATATATAAATATAGTAACGCCGGAAATGAGCAACCAAAACTACATCTCAATCCTCTAGCACGTTACTCTTCGCAATCTGAAGCTCTAGAAAATTCATACTCTTCGTGAATTATAAATTTTAATACGCATCGTGATATCCAAAGATGGCTTGCGGCAAGATAAATATACCGAAAATGTATTATTTTACGCCTTTGTTCTTATTTATATAATATGTTAATTAAATTAATGTATTTTTTAAATATAAGTAAAAGATATGAACAATTTACTTGAATGTATGTTGTAATTTATAAATGAAACACATATTATTTCATTTATAAAATAATTACAGTCTATCAGTAGTCCAATGTTGAACATATTTGCCGAAGTTGGCGATCGCAGGTTGTTATTGTTTTAAGATGTTTTATGGAAGATGCTGCTGTTCATCTACTGTTTGTATTACTTTTCTCACACGATTGTTGAGTGGGTTCTATTACACCGCCTCTACTCGGTGGCACCTAGATTTATTATTGGTTTAAAATCAAATTTCCGATGCTTTGTCACGCAGTGAGAGAATGCCTTGTCTCTGGTCTTGTCGGCTCTCTGCTTGTCGTTACTAACCATAGGAATCATAGAGAAGTTTTATGTTGCTTTATAACACAAGTGCTCTGTGAGAGCGTGGTTCTTCTGTAGTCAAATCAATCCATTACTGCTGCAGCTAGCTGCAAGGTAACTTTAAATTTAAGTACAACTTTTAGCAGTAGTATCGTACCGGTAAGCGAACTGTTTTTACTTTTATTGTAAACAAACGTCTGTTTTCAAAAAATGAAATAAATCGAATCAACGTTTCTCCTACTTTGAATTTCAAATTTCTTTTTTAAAACTTTAAATATCTTCTAAATTTATCTAACTTTTAATACATCTCCGGGTTTTAAGATAAGTGACGCAAAATGTCAAGATAAATAAAGATAAATAAAGTCCTTCCGAATTTGATAACCGTGTTTTGATATTCATTTAAATAACATTAACAGTATTGTATGTCACATTGTAAGTCTGTTTGTCCGACATATTCTTCAGAATGACTGAAAAGATTGTAATGACACTTCATAAAGCAGGGAGCAATTCCAGGCCAATGATCTAGACTACATGTTAACCGAAAAATTGGACATTTAAAACAAACGCAAATACAATAAAATAAATGGTCTTTAACTATCTTAAATCTAAATATCATATCCTAGCCAGGCGAAGCTGGGGCGGGTCACTAGTATCGAGTATGTATGTGTACAAATTAAACATTATATAATATATCAGTAATTCTTTCATCTCCAGCATTATAATTAAATATAGAATTTCTATATTGAATATAGAAAATGAAATAGAGAAGAATTTGGAATTTACCCTAATTTCAAATTCTCTCAGAACGTTATTTCCGCAATCCGGGGCTTCTGTAAATTCCCATTTCTCTTGAATTATAAATTTTTATAAGTAGCGTGATATCCAGGGACGCCTCCAGGCAAACCAAGAATACATGTAGATCTTATTGAATATTTAAATCAATCTAAATTCAGGATTTTTAACGTGGTAACCAAACTAAACTAAATTAAACAAAACTAAAAAGACTAAACTATAATGTTTTAAAATTGTTATTACATTTTTCCAATAAAAATATTTAATTGTCTGGATCTAATCAATAATTCAGATTTAAAAGTTAGTTATCTGTTACGTATAATTGTATTGTTAGTGAGTGTAGTGTAGTGGCGGGGTATGAAAAACAATATAACTACTTTACAAACACAGTTGTTTGAATTTAGGTCACAGGCGATACAAGTGTAACGTATTATATTTATAATTAAATACAAAATTTGTTAAAACATTTTATCTAAAGTACTAGAGACTCTAAAATAATAGAACTTTTAAACCAATTCTTTTCAGTTTTTGAAGGTTTTACGGTTTGGAAGCAAACAGATTACGCATCAATAAAACATTTAATTTAAGCAATTTTATTTTGTATTAGGAGCAAAGAACTTTTGACTGCCTCATTGCTCTGGTGGTCATTAATGTGATTGTTGATCATGAGGTGCCCTGACAGCAGGAAGCTGCCCGGAGTCAAGAAGTTGGCATTGTTTCTTTCCCGTATCTTGAAAAGCGAACTATGAGAGTGTTTAGAGAGTGCAGTTGTGTATGCATATGCACTTGGGCAGTATAATTCTGTTCTGCGCTAATGGCTAGTCTCCGTTTAGTCTGGTCGGCGTGACAAAAATTTGGTCTGGAGGACATTATTATTTTGTTAGAAACATCTTATGATTACCTATTGACAGCGGTGTTATTATTTCGTATATGTCAGATGTAAAATATCTGAGGACCAATGAAGAAAGGGCAATCTCCATGTGATAACATTAATGACTATATTCCTCGAAATTCCTATGTTTACTAGATGGTAGGACTACAGTAAACATGACCTATGTTCTTCTATCTGAGACCACGAGGTATTTTTGGCCCTTTTTTATAATAATCACCTCTTACTACACCCACAGAACAAATTAGGGTAATAAATTCTCTGACGTGTATATATATATACATTTGTACTTGCTACGTTATCAGTCTGGTCGTCAAATCGTGGCATTTTCAAATCAAATTAGACAGGTTCGAATTACTGAAAGCCTTGAACGGTTATTATTCGCTCATAATGCCGTAATTACATATATCTTTTAAGTATCACATATTTGTATGTATCTGATGGCGCAACCTCCAGCAAAAGATTAACCAGAAAAATAAAGACGTAAGCATAACCTTTATCAATTCAATTTAATTTTTTATAAAATTTAAAACGAATTGATAAAGAAAAGAAATTAAAAAATATTAAGTGAATTAAAAATGAGGACATTTTATGGTTATTCAGTGGTAAAAAAGTTCTAACGAAAACGAAAAAGATTTTAACAGATGACTTAACTGTAAATTGATTATAATGAGCCAATTAAGCGATTGAGCTTAAATTTGACTAGTTCAAATATTGATATCATCCAGTGGTTTAGAGTAATCACTAAGACCTATTATAAAGCACTTCCAAATAAAAGTCTCCCCAATAGATTGCCTCGCAGCAGGGTTTTTTGCTGTAATTATAACGTTTGACACGCCAGTTGTCAATCGCAGTTTTTATATCTTACTATTATAAAGGTGATGCTCATCACCTGTTTCATCTCCCTCTGACGCTTGTGGGTCTTAATCACATTTCCTACTATAATATTATAAATGTGAAATTTTTTTGGACATTTATGTGCTTGTAGCTTAATCATTTTATTATAGACAAAAAACACAAGGATTTTATCAAACACAACAAAAAAACCAAAACAGGTTTTATATTTTGTATAAAATAATTTTAGTCTATGCCAAATTACATTTTTTTATTCCATTTGCAACAAAACTTAAAGCCAAAGATAAAAGCTAGTGTAAGAGTCGTAGTATCACAAGGGTTACATGCTTACCGTAAATACCTAGCTAGCCTACGTTTGTTTCCCACCCGGGTGAAGGTAATTGTAACTTTCAATTTTAAATGCTGATTTACCAAGCTCTCGACGGGGAAGGAAAATATGTGTCAACCTGAATAGCTGTCCAGTATGAAGCTAGCGGTTAAGTCCGCTAACACGCACTGGAACTTTCAAAAGTAAGATGAAGTTTCAAAAGTAAGATAGTTAAGAAAAATAAGAGGAGGCCTGTGCCCAAAAATACGAAGTATATATATAACTTTACATAATTTACTTTTAACAAATATAAACAATAGTGTTAACAAACAAATATTTACAACGAAATAGAAATTGTTGGTAAAATCAAATAACAATAATCTCTTTGACAGTGATGAGGGTGCTGTTACTACCTCAGAATTATTTTTCCAATAAGCTAAAGCATGTTGGCATCAAACTAAAGCAAGATTTAGTTTTGTTATATAACAAGACTAAATCTTGATGAGAATAAGCAATCCATTAATCAACGGGGGAGCTTTATGTAAGCAGTGTACTTCTGATAGGCTGTAATGACGATGATGATGATGAATGAGAAAACAAATGAATGAGAAAAGAAACGTATATTTTTTATTTTATCAAGTATAAAAATAGGTAACCAAGTGATAAACGGTGTAAATAAAGATATTAAAAATTAATTAGCTAAGATCCGCGTAATTAACTACAAAATTGCGTCCTACCTAGCTTGAAGAGCACTTTCCATCTTCCACTGCACTAACCGCGGCACTATCAATCCCAATAAAACGAATAGGGGTCAGACATCGTAGTCTATTTCACATTAGGATGCCCCATCAAGAGACAAAACACGTGTCATATTATCGACGGTCTTGAGTCTTTCCTAGTGTTGTCGTGGGGAATGGGAAATACTTTGCTCTCACTGATTATCAGAGAAAAATAGCTGTTTAAAGCTGCTGTGTTACGTACGGTGAAAGAACTGGCGAACATTTTAACTGGAAACGAGGCACATCTGCTTTATGATTCTTCATCTAGGATAAATTTAAATATGTATGAAACACAGAATCCATTTACCATCAGGAATATTGTGTGCTAATTTGTTACCCGAAACCTATAAAAATGATAATTATGATAGTAACATTATTAGCGCTATTATCTAGGGAGAAAACGGAGTAATACGTTTTTATGAACTAACCGCCGCTTTGTAAGACATCTAAAGTGGAATACAAATTTATTCACTATTATCGATTTATGTACATAAAGGAATATTTATTTAATTACACTTATTTTCCTGACATTAAAAATTATTTACATGTTATGTATTGTTTCAAAAAAATTATACCCACTTTTAATCTCTCCACGTTTATAAAAATATTAAGGAAAAACAGCAAAAAAAAAGGAGATCGTAGCATTAGTACGTACGTTACATGCAGTACAATATATCAGTGTCCTAAGTTTTTGTGAATTATGAGTCTTTGTTTTAGCTGCAAGACAACTTTTACTTTTTAGAAACGAGCTTGCAGTTAGGTTAATAAAAAAGTTGAATTACGGTTAAGGTTGCGGACTATACGTTTACGAGTACGTTTAACTGGGACAAATAGTCCGACTAGGTAAGTCCAACTTCAACCGAGAGGTCAATCGACGGATTCAACTCGACTGGGCAGCGTTCGGGAAATTACGACACATCTTCTCGTCAGGTATACCTCAATCTCTGAAAACTAAAGTGTGTGTTACCAGTGATGACTTACGGATCTGAGACGTAGTCCTTCACTGCTGGCCGTATGAGGACGCTCAAGGTCGCTCAGCGAGCTATGGAGAGGGCTATGCTCAGAGTTTATCTGCGTGATAGACTCAGAAATGAGGATATCCACAGTAAAATCAGTGCGACCGACATCATTCATCATTACAGCCCTTCACAAGTCCACTGCTGAACATAAGCCTCCCCAAGTAACGCCACAAAGCACGGTCCTGAGCCACCTGCATCCATCGACTTTTTGCATGTCTTACCAGGTCGTCACACCATCTAGTGGGGGTCGCCCTACACTATGCCTACCGGTACGAGGCTGCCACTCGAGAACCTTTCTTCCCCATCGGTTATCGGTTCTTCGAGCTATATGGCCGGCCCATTGCCACTTCAGCGTACTAATCCGTTCGGCTATGTCGGTCACTCTGGTCTCTAATCCGTATGTGCGACCGACATAGCCCAACGGAATTAGTAAGCTGAAGTGGCAATGGGCCGGCCATATAGCTCGAAGAACCGATAACTGATGGGGAAGAAAAGTTCTCGAGTGGTAGCCTCGTACCGGTAGGCGTAGTGTAGGGCGACCCCTCACTAGATGGAGTGACGGCATTACAAGTACATCTTAGAATATCTGGAAAAGCACCTGTAGCATTATTTATTTTAAGTAACTTGGAGATGTCCATCCGCTTCATTTGCTAATTAACATCAGACAGACACTCTGTTCGTTTGTAAATTAAATTTAAAAAAAAAAAACTACAACACATAATATTTCTGCTTCTGTACTATAAAATGTGTGTCAAACGAGTACACAATCAACCGGATGGTAAGTGAATGATATAGACCAGCGTAGACACCTACATATATTCTGGATTCGGAATCAAAATACTAATGCGATATTTCTCTCAAGACTAATATGGTATACCTCACTACTGAATTGTTAAATACCCATAAAGCTCACGATAAAAAATATTTCGATAATATATTTCCATTAACGTCAGTGTTACCAGTAAAACATTGACAATTATTAAACAAAAGTTCAACATTTCTGTCAATACATGAATTCAAATATTGAATGTCAATATATGAATTCAAATATAATAAAACACGATTCTAAATTCCTTTCTATTCGTCTCCGAAAAATTAAAAAATTCAGACAACTGGCAGATGTAGGAATTTTCTCATTTCACCTAAAAACATTTCGGTAAAAAATGTTTACGCAGCGACTAAGCGGATGTAAAAATGAGCAGATTTTTAATTTTTAGAAATATTTCCTGAATTGCGGAACAATCTAACTGTGGCTCATTTATTCAGTTTTTGTATATAAATTTGTAGGGGGAGCTGATTTCTAAATTGTACGTTGAAACATTTAAAATTCTAAAATTAATTTTTAATATCCGGCAAATGTTATTTCCTACCTTCTTTTTTTTCAGACAATTGTTTTTATTTTTTAAAATAATGACAGAACTGTCATAAAATATCTCGGAGTAATTACTATATAGCATATAGTCCTTAAATAATAACTAAATTCTTATAGCTAAACTCTACAAGGTAGGTACAAGGTAAGATAGCTATATTATTCTCACATTTTTTCTTGTAAAATATTGTTGCCGTCACCCCTGAGAACGTAGATGGTATGAAATTTGACCAACTGCCTTCTTGCATAATTTCCGTTGTAGAATAATTTCCATTTGCATACTTTTTTTATGAGCGTTGTGGTTTACCTAATATCATAATATCATAACTTCGTAAGTTTAAATCAAAATGTACAAAAATTAAGAAGTAGCCTATATTCAACAGATAGTTTAACATTGTAATAAATTTTATTATATTTATATTATATTGCAAATAACTACCTGCTTCTTTAGAAATATCTCTTACGTGTAAAAAGGAAATGTATATTTTGACTGACATATAATGCTTGTGGTGTAATAAGGAAGATTTTTTTTAAATAAAAATGAAATAACATAAGTAAATTATAGCGGTGGAAATTAATTTGAGAAAATGACTAGATTACTAGAAAATATATATATGAAAATATAAAATACAAAATTTCTCAACACAACTTTAGGAGTCCTGCGTGATTTACACAGCTGAACCTTTTGTCAAATGTCGCAGAATACGCACTCGCCCAATTATGTCAACACAGCTCACCTTTACACCTAACTAGTGGACTTACAGAAATACAGTTACGAATACAGATTTTTTTACAGTACTTTAATTGAAATGCCATGTTGTAAAAGTTAAAGTTGGACTGTTGGATTACATGATAATATCTTAATTATGTATAGAATTATTTTTAATAAGGTTTGTTATAGTAGGCATTTACGTAAATTTGATAAATTTTTGAAGCTGAACCAAGCTAACCGGCTGATGGATATTTTTTAAAAAAATCTGATATATACTAGACAAATAGTTTTATTTTATCTATCCGGATTTTGTATTCTTTTAGTATAACAATATAAACTACGTTTAGCCGGCTCCAACTAGATGTATTTGTATAATATGTATTTTTATAGTCGATTGCGGTTTGTTAATCTTTGAATACCTCTACTATTATTATACCAATTTACTATCCACGGTATTGATTATGGTTTACCATGTACTGACGGTGTAAGAATATTCACTACCCTATATCACCCCGTTGGTGTCGTAAGTCCGCTTGCCAAGGGACGTTAGTATAAAATGGAACATATCTGGCGCTCCAGCCTTTTGCAAACATATCTCATCACCGCGTACAAGAGGCAGCTCACCTTACCTAATAGGCTAGCTTTTAGGCAAGCTCTCAACGTACGTTTTATCTTCTGGTCTGATTAGCTGAGTAAATGATTTTTTGAGTGGGACATTTATCTGAGTCGTTGTGAAAAACTGCCCCTTAAAACCGCCTATGGCGGTAAATGGCGGAGTTCTTCAGGATTCAACCTACTTATGCACACGGTATCTGTAAGTACGCAGATACGAACATAGTTGTCGAGAGATCAAATATATTCCGAAAGTGAGCATGTGAATCTCTTGCTGCAGACAGTCTCCGAAAGAAGCAGTCTTGTGAGATTCAAAGCCTCCAAAATATAAGCATATAATTTTACCGCAAAAAATGCCAGTTCACAATGGCTACTTCATTTAGAAATATATTATTGGAAAGCACTGACCGCCTAAAGTTGCTAGGGATAAGGTTGCCTTGCACCTAAAATTTTGGTAGTTAATTGAGTCCAGGGCAGTTGCAAGGAATTTAGGTGTCATTGTCATATTTTCAAGGTAGAGTCACGCTGCAGCTTTATTATGGTTGTAGCTCAAATCGGTCGGCTCGGACGATGCTCTGAAAGAATATCAGGGTAAAATAGCAGCTTAATGCTGCTGTGTTTCGTGCGGTAAGTGTAGAGAACCGGAGACCCTTTTTACTGGAAACAAGCATTCCACCTTAGTCCTCAGGGTTGACAACGCATCTGCATTTTGATACTTAATCAAGGATTAGTTCCTCCTACAAATTTTACGTGGTAGAGCCATGCCGCAGTGTAGTAGTATAGTTGTAGCACGAAAGGATCGGCTCGACCGGGGAACGACCACGCTCTCACAGAATATCAGCGTCGAATAATAGCTTAATGCTGCTGTGTTTCGTATGGAGAGTGTAGAGAACTGGAGACCCTTTCTACTGGAAACAAGGCATTCCATCTAAGTCCTGACGGGTGACAACACATCTGCATTTTGATTCGCAATCGAGGATAGATGTAGATGTCTATGGGCCACAGCAACCACTTACCATCATGTGGACTGTGTACTGGTTTGTCACCTTATTCTATAAAAAAAGGACAAATGAATTACCATTAGATGGACTGTGTGCTCGTTTGTCACCCTTATTCTATAAAAGAATTGTAAAAGTATGGCGATAATCCACGCATGGGCAGTTGCTAATACCATTTAATTCAATAACTTCTTAGTACGAATTCTTATATATGCCAGGGACGAAAATCAGGTTTTTAAAATACCTGAAAGTATTTGTTAGTGTTCAGACTAGTTCGTGTAGTATCAATATTGTAGTCCCGGCCGCCAACAGCACGAGCCAGTAAACTACTTGCATAGGAAATCGATCGGTATTCCGTATTATCCTATAGTGAATAAGGAGCACAATCGTATATGTGAAAAAAATGCTAAGAAGTTCAACATATTTTTATTCGCAAATACGATTGTGCACCTTATTCATATAAACATTAAATATATGGACATTTTCTACCCAAGAATTTTCATATCTGGTATATCAAGGTCTTCGTGCATTGGACTTTTATATTTGCAAGTATTTTCTGCATGTACCAGGGCGTCATACTTCGAAATGAAACCCTGGTTTAAACCTGATGGCGTAAATACGTCATCTCTAGTTTACACTATTTAAACCTGGTCATGTATGAATCATTGCTGTCATAAACGGGTTGGTGCTAAAATATCACCTAGTGGCTTTGAATTAAATGGTATGAGGCTTATTGGTGACATCAGCATAATTAAAACAATGTTATAAAAGTTTTCCACTTGCTTTTATGTTTTATTGTTTATTTTTGTAACAAATACTAAGTAATAAAGTTGTGTAGAAGATAATAATCACTACTCAGTACTTACTATGCGAAGCTGTTGTCCGTCAAGCGTCTATTATCCTATACCTTTAAACGAGCAATTCTTGTATATATATATATAGAGAGAGAGAGAGAGAATCGGGATCTCGGAAACGGCTCCAACGATTTTCATAAAATTTAGTGTCCAGGGAGTTTCGGGGCAATAAATCGATCTAGCTAGGATTTAATTTTAGAAAATGTCCTTTTGTCCTTGTTTCCAGGCAATAAAAAAACTACTACAATATAAGAAGGTAAATTTTGACAAGTTACCAACGATCGTAATAGCTCAGATGGGATGTTGTTAGGGCTTGATATCGGAGTTCCATGGTTGGCGTCCCGTCTTGGGTCCGACTTCTTTTCCTTTTTTTCTCAAGTTCCCTTCTTTTGTGAGACAATCTATTATTTCGAGCCGTTTTTTTTAGTATTTTTTTAAAAATACGAAAATTTTAATTAAACTAATTGTACTCATGATTTTTTTATTCAAATTACCAGTTCAGTTTTATCTATTATGTCAGTAAGATCAAAAACTATTATTTATGTAATTTGTATATAAATGTAACTTAAAAAAAACCGAGCAAAGCTCGGTCATCCGGGTACTGTGACATTAAGACGTTAACAGTGCTTTCATGAGTTAATCAGAAACGTATTATGGCGTAAGCTGTAATTACAGACTGCAACTTGCGCGTATCGTTTGCATCATCTGCTGGAAATCAATTAACAGAGTTTAAAAGCTTATACTGCTTATACCGAGCTTAAGCTATTTTACGCTAATATTCTGTGAGAACTTGGTACTTCCCCCGGTCGAGCTGACCCATTCATGCTACAACCATAATATAGCTGCAGCGTGGCTCTACCACGCATATTAGGGTAGTGGATATTCTTAAACTTACAAATAAAAGATTAAAGAAACTTTGTATTGATTGAGTATGACGTATCGAATTTTTTTCAAGGTAAAATTGACAAATGTCTACATATTCGATATAAGAAACCATTCATAATTCACTGATAAAATTTTGCAGCCTCTAGATAAAAACGTAAAACGCCTTTATATGTGACTTGTTTCTAAACGGGGTATGTACTCAGCGACCGCAAGTATTTATTCGAGAGATAAGGGAACTCCTACATTTGTCTGTTTGCCGAGAGTTGAAAGATTCTATAGACAAATGGTGCGTAATTTTGAATGTGTTTTATAAAATAAATGCCTAAATTGACAGAAAGGTTTATCTACCAAGAAATTACAAATATTTCCTCTTACAATGTTGCAAACAAGACAATTTATTACTCAACTTAGAGTGGAATATTGTTGGCTATTTTGATAAGAAATGCAGTTCGAGCAATGCAGTATGAAACACTTGATAGCCAGTGGAATAGTTAAGGAGGAAATTATGTGTGTTTAATTGTCAATTTACGTAAGTATATAATTTTTTTCAATTAGATTCTTAGTGAAAGATAGATGGTGTCTATGGACCACAGCATCCACTTACCATCGAATGGACTATGTGCTCGTTTGTCATCCTTCTAGATATAGAATAAAAGTGCTTTATTTTAAAACATGAACAAAATAAAGTTCGTTTTTGAAATGCAAATTAAAATTTTAATTTTATGCAAAAATTACTTTGCAAATTTGTATGATACACTGTAAAAATATTATTCATATTTAATAAACAATTCAGATGTTTTTGCTTAAGTTCAACCCTCTATAAAACAAGATTATAAAACAAAGTCGTAAAATGGCCAAAACTCTAGATTTACTATATATGGGCTAAAACATTAATTTATAATTGAAATTTATTATACTATCCATAAGGTTTCAAATCGAGTCTTGGATAGGGAACTTAAGCCGTTTATACTACAAGCGTGGAAAGAAATGGGGCATGAGTTATTTTAGTGGAAAACGATGAGCGTGAATAGCTTTATATTTTTGCAAGAAAACATCTGAAAATACACTGCTTTAACGTTCTGTTAATAAAAGCTTTTATTTTATTTTTTAAATATAATATTTATATAGAATATATAAATAATATATTTAAATAAAATAAAAGCTGGCTGCTCTACTACAACTCAAAGAACGATGAAGTCGGTGCTGAGACAAACTGTATCAAAGAATTAAAGCTACCATTGTTGAAGATAATAAGTGGAAATTATTTAACCGACCGGTTTCATATGAAATGAAAATTTATTTGCTTTGAAAAAGGGTACATTTAGGTGGTAATATACTGGGTGGCAATTAGTTTATCACATTAAATATATCCAGAGCATAGCCCTCTCCATAACTCGTTGAGCGACCTTGAGCGTCCTCATACGGCCAGCAGTGAAGGACTTGAATTCAGGTTTTGAGGTATAGCCGACGAAAGTAGGCCGTGATTTTTTGTTTTGAGTTGAATCCATCCATTGACTTATCAAATATTAAATTGTTTCTACAACGATTTATTTGCAATCAGTACCTCAAATAATATTCAAAAAATTGACTTATATATCTTCAAATAACTGCAACATCTACTGAGGTTGCATTTGTCACTGACATTGAAGAAAGAAGTGTTTATTTTCAAGTAAAGAGAGATAAATTTTCACTATGTTTTTGTTTCCAGCAAATAGCTGTTGCTAATAGCTTATTCCAAAGAAATATCTTAACACTACTTTCAACTACTTATTATGTATACTGCTTTTATTTGATAAAAATAGTAGACTATCCTATTTGAGTTAGATTTTATTTAGATCCATTTCCAGTTTTTTCAAAAAAATCTTTAAATTTTTCGGTAAAAATCTAGACTAAATCCCGAACGGACTTGCTTTTTACCTGTTCGTAAAGTTTCATCAGCATCGGTTCAACCATTTCGAATATTAGCTTGGAGACAGACAGAGAGACAAAAACAATGGTTAATTATTTATTAACAAAACATACTGTGTATTGTGTGAGAATGACCAATATCCCTGTGCGGTGTGAGAATAACCACTGTTCCACATCGTCCCGTGGGTATCGTAGGAGGCGACAGCGGAAACTGAAATAGAAGGTGGGCAGCTGCATGTTCCTGATAATAACTGAGAAATAAAAAACTGCCATTGCCAACCCATCTTCATAAACGTGGCAACTATAGCAATCCCCCCCTCCTATAAGGAAATCTATGTGAGAGTCCTATGTTTTAGCTGTGGACTTTTGCAAGGCGGTAACGGTATGGCTAAATAGCGTGCATATTATAACCAGAGCCCAATAACAGTCCGTTATTTCAATATTACAAAAAGACGCTTCAATTTTATTTCTATGTAGATATAAATAAGCTGATACAATTTATACGCCTCCACTAGAGGTGAAAATTAAAATATTATATTTTTATTTTAAACATTTCAATTGTGCAATCAGTAAGTTTATAATAACCTATACAAATGAATAAAATTCAAGTGTCTGTTTGTAATGTCAAAATAACAGCTTTTTAATAAATGCATTTGAAAGTATATACGATGCTTATAACAAATACACAATTTTTTGAAAAATTGTCTGTCTTTCTGTTTATTCCGGCTAATCTCCAAATCATTTGGACTGATTATGATTTATTTTAGAAAAAGAATTAAGATTCCCCGCAAAAAAAATTAAAATACTATTAAACGCGAGCGTAGTCGCGGAAAACATCTAGTTATTAAATATATAGTAAAGGAGATTTATTTAATGAAAAAACGCAAACTAAAATAGCGATAAAAACATCCGCGTGAAGTTAATATGACTTACGTTTTGATAAAGCAATGGCTGGAATATACAGTATGAGATGCTCCAGTTCAGTCTATAATTTATTTCTATCAATTGCCTTGTAACTGTTTATTAAAGATAGCATATAGTAAAAATTAAAGTAAAGTTACAGCCTATATACGTCTCACTGCTGGGCACAGGCCTCCCCTCATTTATGAGAGAGTTTTAGGGCAAGGAAGTGTCCGCCGCGCCCCAATGCGCGTTGGCGAACTTCACATGTCTTCGAAATATTTTTCAGACATGCAGGTTTCCTCACGATGTTTTCCGTCACCGTCGAGCACGTGGTATATCAGCACATAAACTGCAATTAATAATTTCATTGGTGCCGGCGGGGATCGAATCCGGGTTGCTCGCGTTCTGTTATATTTACAGCTAGCGCTAACCATCTGAGCTACCACGGCTCTCTATGTGTATAAGGCAATGCAATATCTTATCACGATCTAGTTTAATTTTTACTTTTAAATTTGTTCACGTACTTTTAATCAACTTAAGATATAACGTATATTTTTTTATTGTTTAGAATAAGGGTGACAAACGAGCACAAAATTAGTAAACACTATAACCCATAGAAATCTACATATATCCTCGATTAAAAATTAATATGCAATACGTTTTCATCTATGAGGACTAAGATTGAGTGCGTCGTTTCCACTAAAAACGGTAAAGAACCCTACACTAAAGAAAGAGCTCTACACTCACCATTGGAAACACAGCAGCATAAAGCTGCTATTTTACGTTGATATTCCATGAGAGCTTGGTCCACGTTTATAAGATTTTAATTTTATTTACTTCTGTTATATGATAGCAGAAATATTTGTGACAACTGCTTGGTAATATGAGGCATTGGCGAAATAAACATCACTGCTACAGCATCATGTGAGTCGGATGCCTTTTCAATTTGTAATTTCATTATAACATCCTTTGTGTTGTGTGCAGTGAATAAATCATTCATTTATAATAAAATAAATGAATTTTGGTAAAATCTTGCACCTGAAAAGTTGAATTCGACTTTGGAATTCAATTTTTATTGCTTATGTTAGTGTTTTTTTTATTGTTTCATTATTTATTTGAAGTCTTTTTCAAATTTATCGAAATAATTCTTTAACATTTAATTTTAAATTTTTTATCAAACTAGGACAAGTACCATGGTAGAGCAATTTTGCATTCGTCATCCATTATTACCAGATTATAGCAGAATACAGGCCTGTTTGTGTTATTTTACAGTAATTTTCACTATATGCGGATAGATCAGCTTCTGTTAATTTTAAAAACTGCCACGTTTTTAAAATTAATTAGAAAGTATGAAATCATTTATTACTATTTTTCATTTAATGTTGAAAATTCAAGCCCCACCCTCCTGACAGAAAATTTTTAAGTTTCGATTAAAATTATTGTATCTTCGGTGAATGTTAGGAAGCTAATTATTTTATGCATAATAGGGCAACTCATAAGGATCATGCTACAAACAAAAAAACTTGGAAAAAATCTCACAATTACATTTTTTTAATGTTAGGCTGTTTAGGGTGAACATTTTCAAAAAAAGGATAAAAAAATCATAACTCGAAAACTACAAAAAATCGCGGAACATACATAGGGTATTTTCGGATACCCCTAGGTGTGAGGAATCAAAAAAAATTTATAACCTCACTGTTTGGACCACCCAGTATAGTTATAGTAACAAAACAAGTAAGAACTTAATAAAAACTACTTACAAAGAAAATCAAGATGCGTTCATTATATTTTAATTAGAATCAAATACTTATTTTATGAGGCGCATCGGTAAAATGGGGATCATGGACAATAATACTCTTACTCCCTGAGGGTAACAAAACCCCATACAATTCGAAAATAGTAAAACACATATATATGCTGCCGTCTTTAACGTGGTGATTTCTACATACTCTATTAGCGATAAAAATCTGTGCTCCTATATTTTCCTATAAATATGTAAAATTTTATTTACTTTTACATTAAAAACTGGATCAGAAATATACGTCTGTTTTATTTCGACCGCACGTTTATCCACAGCTCGCCTCACGAGGCACTCGACGTCTTATTGAAACCGCCGTGAGCTTTTTTCCGTTTCAATGGAGTTACTTTAAAGTTTTTGCTTCAAGTCAAAAGTGAAAGAATTTGTTCCCAATGTAATTTGAATTTAATGATCAAAGATAACTTACAAACTTTCCGGAAATGACATTTATTTATTGGATACCGTATAGTTCTTACTATTATTAGACACATTTTCATAAACTGGTAAAAAACAATGTAATCCTGGGTTAAAGCCTAAATTAATTACGTCATAGTTTTATTCAAACGTAATTTAAATAGACGGCGTCAGAAATTCCATTACCATATAATATAATGCCGTGGGTGTCAAGGCTACAAACGATAAATAAGTCAAGATGAACGGCAGCATCGTCCTGACAACAATTTACCTACCAGTAAAAAAACTGCAGTTGTCTTCCCGCCGCCATAATATGTGGAAACTGTGAGAAACTTTAATTAATTAATATATTTAATCCTTATTTAATCTCACTAAAAGAGTACAGGATCAAAAGGTGGACTCAATTCTAAAAGTATTATCTGCCAGTCGACCTTAGGGCAGTAGCACAACACTACAAATGCAGGTACAAAGTACAGGTAACATAATAAATAAAATGTATACAATATGCATAATACAATGCATAACATACTACATATATAATACATACATAATACAATAACATTATCATTGCAGCTTATCATAATTCATCTACTGAACAACTGAATAGACCACGATCAAGGAATGCACAAAGCATGGTCTTGAGCCACCAGCACCCATCGATTACTTGAATCCGTTGAAGTATTAGTAAAAAGGGCGTGAAGTGTTTTATTGAATTGAATACGGTATTTTAATAAATAATTCATAGTAGTAATTAATGTTCTGTTTTGCAAAGATTTACGTAACGATACAGGTGTACTTTAGTTGTAACGTTAATGTGAATATACTGAAATTATGATTATTAATTAAAGAAAATGTTACAAATCCTTTCCATAATAAAAATGCATTATGATATAATTTATTATATTTAAAGCAGACACGACATGTTAAATAAAACTAACATTACAGATTTTATCGAGTATAATTTAAAAATATTTTAATGTTGGGAAGTAAAAAATGAATTTTTAATAAAAAGTAAAATCTGTCTTCAAACAACTATTAAGATATTTGTCATACTTTTTGAGTGCACAGGGAATATCACAATTTCAAAGTCATCTAATTAGTTACATTATATTCTTTACAATTAAAATTAAAACTAAAATTATGTGGCCTCATAAAAATTTTCAAATTTTATATGGCCACGTCTATACTATAATCTGTTAAATGAAAAGGAATCATCAAAATAGGTTCACAATTGACGTAGTTATTGCTCAAAATACACACAGAATCGTATAGTTGAACTGAAAACATCCTCCTTCTTTGAAATTGGCTAAACACTAAAAATTAAAAGAACAATTAAATCTTATTTTTTATTTAACAATATTTATGGTCAAAGATATATAAAGAAAATGGAGAGTTATTAAGTCGAATATAGACACTATCCTCCTTGAGTGTAATGTAATATGTTTACGGTCTGATAGCAGTGTCCTGTTCAAATATTCTCATCGATAAACTCCAATAAGTAAGCTAACGCTTTATAATCACACTATTGTCATGGGAGATTTCAATACTTGTCTTCTCAAAAATGATGCTAGAGCATCCCGTCTGAAATCTCTTGTTAATGGCATTAACTTACATATTCTCCCACTTTCAGCAACTCATGCTTTTCCTAATTGTGTACCTTCTCTCCTTGATTTAATACTTGTTTCTTCCATTGACCATGTTGCAAAGCATGGTCAATGCAATGCCTCCGCTTTTTCTTACCATGATCTACTTTACCTGTCCTATAAATTAAAACCTCCTAAGGCTAAGCGAAGGATCCTTCTCCGGCGCAATTTTAGTAGAATGGACCTGGATAAGTTACGAGAAGATACTGCTAAGGTTGACTGGTCAGTAGTTGCGAATGCTGGTTCGGTTGATGAGCAGATATCTATTTTTAACAGCATACTTACACAACTGTATGACATTCACGCTCCAATTCGTCCAGTTCGAATGAAGCATCTTCCTGCCCCCTGGCTCACTGCCGATATAAAAAAACTTCAAGAAAAAAAGAACATAGCGAAATCTAAATATCGTATGAATCCTAATGATTCTAACCGAGAGAAATATAACAGGGCACGAAATCGCTGCAATATGGTGTGTAGAGATAGTCAACGACGCTATATCCATAAATCTGTTGCTGAGGAAGATAACTCAACTAAAGTTTGGAACTTTCTCAAATCTTTAGGGGGTTGGAAAAGCAAAGCGTAATGTAGAATCTCTTAATTTGAATTTAAATAAGCTTAATGCTCATTTCCTCTCTAGCGCCACTATAGACAGTGCTACGAAGAAAAATACACTTGCTCAACTTTCTGCTATATCAACTCCCAAGTTTTCCTCTTTTGTCTTTAGCCAAGTTACTGTCAGTGATGTTAAGAAGAATATATTAGCCATTACTTCCGACGCAGTTGGTTCTGACAGCATTAGTCGTAAGATGATTATCCCAATACTCGATCTTTTAGCTCCTATACTTACACTTATTTTAAACCGTTCCCTTGACACCAGTGTTTTTCCTTCATCCTGGAAAGACGGCCTAGTAACTCCACTCCCTAAAAAATCTAATCCGACATATGAGGATTACCGTCCTATATCCATCCTTTCCTTTCTCTCTAAGTACTCGAGCGCCTAATATACCAACAGCTGAGCAAATTCCTGTCCAATCATAACCTTTTGAATTCATTCCAATCTGGTTTCCGTCCCGGTCATAGTACGACTACGGCTTTGGTTAGAATCACTGATGATATTCGCCTGGGCATGGATAGTCAGCAGGTTACAGTATTGACATTGCTTGACTTTAGTAATGCCTTCAATACTGTAGACTTTGATGTTTTACTCGCTGTCCTAAGTTCTCTTAACATATCTCCTGAAGTAATTGGTTGGTTTCATAGTTACTTGCAAGGGCGCCGGCAACGTGTACAAATTCAAGACACGTTTTCTGACTGGTCTGCTGTCAAAGCTGGCGTCCCACAAGGTGGCGTGTTGTCTCCTCTATTGTTCTCTATCTTCATCAATTCGATCTGTTCCCACATAACTTCTCTTTACCACCTATATGCAGACGATTTACAAATCTACTCTCAATGTAAGATTGCGGATCTCCCCAATACAATTAGATTAATTAATGAAGATCTTATTCGTATTTCTCATTGGTGTAATTCATTTGGGCTTAAAGTTAATCCATTGAAGACTCAAGCCATTATTATTGGGAGTTCGAAATTAATCTCTCGGTTAACTTTGTCGCTGCTCCCGCCAATCATATTCGATGGGACACTTATCCCATACATTGTGACAAAGTTAAGAATTTAGGTATTATGTTCGATCAGACTTTGTCTTGGGGACCGCAAGTTAGTGAAATAAGTAAAAAAATGTTTGCCGCAGTTGGTTCACTTCGAAGATTACGCAATGTTCTCCCCATTCCTACTAAAGTTGCGCTGGCTCAGTCTCTTCTTTTACCGATCCTTGACTACGCGGACACTTGTTATCTTGACCTAACATACGAGCAACTTAATAAACTTGAGCGGCTTCAAAATTATTGCATAAGGTTTATATTTGGGTTACGAAAGTATGACCACATATCCGAATTCCGCCATAAGCTCAAGTGGCTCCCGATTCGTCTTCGCAGGAATACTCACATTCTTCATCTTCTTTACTGCATTCTGTTCAATCCGACCACTCCTTCTTATTTGAAAGACCGATTTATATATTTAAGTAGTTTACGATCTCAAAATAATCTCCTTCTAAGTACTCCTAGACATTCCTCTTCCTTCTATTCTAATTCTTTTACGGTTACCGCTATACGACTATGGAATTCTCTCCCCTTACATATCAAAAAATCTAAATCTCTTCCTATATTTAAAAATAAATTAAAACTTTATTACCTTTCCTCTTAAGTTACTACCTGTCGTCATTCATTTTTAATCATTTATGTTCTTCTATTTATCTTTCTTTATCATATTCTGTACACCCCTTCCGCTATCTTTTAAAATAGTATCCTCTGCCCTAAGGTTGCCTGGAAGAGATCGCTGTTTTAGCGATAAGGCCGCCTGTTGTACCAATGTCCCTTTAAATATATAAATAATGTAATATGTTCCTTGGTGTACAATAAAGTATATGTTACTTACTTTACTTTACTAACGAAAAGCTTCAGAAAACTATACCACTTTTTCTGGGAATTGACATAGAAATATCTACCCAACTCCTGAGGTCAACTTACATAAAAAGAACATCAAAAAAACTGATGCGAGATAATTTGACGTATATATTTAACGTTCTAATAAAGAAAAAAGAAACAGCCACAAATATCATTCAGCGCCACATCGTCTTCACACACCGCTATCGTCACATATCCGTCGACCAATTGTGAGCCGTTTCTTCAACGCCGCAGCTCGCTTCTTCTTGCTGTTCCGGAGCTGTGTCCCACGCCGCCGCCGCTCGCCGACTACGCGCGCGCATTTTTTTTTTTTTTTTTTTGCGCCCGAAGCAAATATGGGCAACCCTCCGGAAAGCGGGGGAGGGAGGTTGAGAATGCTCATAGCATACCACGCAGCCGGCTGCGTGGTTATGTGGAGACTTTTACCCACTAAACTCAACCTTTTGGTAATTGGCTTAACGATCTGACTAGAGATCTCTAAGCCGTATACGAACGCGACCCTCCTTGGCAGAAAGGAGGGCGCAATACGCGCGCGCACCGGCCTGCACAACTTTTATAGCCCGGTCCAGCAACGTAGCTCCGTGAAGATAACACGAGTCTCACGCCTGCAAACGAAACGTACATAATAGTTGTGTATTTTGAGTAATCTTCATTGGTCATAATGTAAGTATTATAATTGGCTAGGGAAAATAAAAATTGTTACCATTGGTAGACATATATAACAATGTAGCCGGCCATATAAATATAGGCAAGGTTGACGCAAATACATTCCATTCCACGTTCCATATTCCATATTCACATTCAATACTCCACATTCCATTCTCCATTCGGCTGTACATAAAATAGTAGTTTCATTTCTCCACCACTAAACCACTCGGAGTCTATTAATAGTGGACCGCTTATCACCACTATTACAGTGGTGATCCCGTACGAACACCGAGAGGGAGGATCTGTTACGAACACCGAGAAGGAAGACTTCAGTATAAGATTAAAACTACTTTTACGGATTTTATCGCCTTTATTTTTACTTTTTATTTACTTTTATTTTTGATTCCCGACGTTTCGGGCGCTTTCCAGCACCCATGGTCACGGGGGACTGAGATGACTGACGTCCCGATGTCATTGTTAAACTCGGAGTACCTTCAGCTTTTTTAATTATTGTTTATGGTCCGATCTATGCAAAATGAACTGACTATGTCCTGAGGTCTTGCAGTGGTATGCTTGGGTTTAGTTTTAATTTTATTGATTATAGGATCCCAAGCAGGTGGTAGTACCCAGCCTCCTTCTCTATTGAAATTAGGATGTTTTTTAATTTCAATAGCCTCACGTATCATCCTTGGTAGGAATCGGTGTTCTTTCGCGAGGATTTGTGGTCTATCAAATCTGATGTAATGGCTGGGTCCGTCTAGGATATGATCACAAACTGCAGACTTCCCGGAACGTTGATGCTTCACATCAGCTATATGTTCTTTTACGCGGGTCCTAATTGATCTTTTTGTTTGTCCTATATAAGAGAGACCACATTCACAATCAAGCTTGTACACTCCTGCATCTTGTAGAGGAATATGACACTTGACGGATGGTAGGAACTGACTAATCTTCTTCGGCGGCTTGTAGAATGTTCTAATAGAAGCTCGCTTCAAGATATAGCCAATCTTGTCTGTGACACCTCTGAAATATGGTAGTACAGCAGGCACACGCTCGACTGTGGCCGGCTTCACTCGGTCACTGTGACGTAGGCGCGGGACCCGAAGCTTGTTGTCGTGCAGAACTTGCTTCACGTGCTGAAGCTCGGCGGCCAGGTCTTTGCTGTCACAGATCCCTCGTGCTCTCTGTAACAAAGATTTGCCCACGGTATCTAACTGTGAAGGATGGTGGTAAGATTCACCGTTTAAATATCGGTTTGTATGGGTCCTTTTCCTATACACAGTGTGACCAATGGTGTTATTAGGATTTCTAATGACTAACACATCTAGGAAAGGTAAGGAATTATTTGCCTCTAAATCCATAGTAAATTGAATTTTGGAGTTTATGGAATTAAGATGTTCTAAAAATGTAGTTACTTTGTCTGATGGTAAAATTGTGAAAGTATCGTCTACGTACCGCTTGTAGATCCTTGGTGTAACAGGTGCAGTAAGGAGGGCTTTCTCCTCAAAGTCTTCCATGAATATATCGGCGACAATGGGAGATACAGGTGAGCCCATCGCAACACCATCTACTTGCTTGTAAAACTCTTCCTTCCACAATAGATAGCCAGATGTAAGGCAATGTCTTAGTAATACTGCATATTCTGCTGGCATGTTATTTTCCTCTAGTTTCCTAGTTATAATTGAGATGCAGTCTTCAACAGGTAGGCATGTAAATAGAGACTGGACATCAAAACTGACCATGGTTTCATTGTCAGTAAGATGTTGGTCTTTTATCTCACTGACAAAATGGTATGAATCCTTAGTGTGTGCTGTTGTGTGTCCTCTGAGTGGTGATAATATTTTAGCTAAGTATTGAGCCAATCTGTAAGTTGGCGAATCAATCTGACTCATTATTGGACGTAATGGATTGGCATTCGGTTTGTGTATCTTCATCAACATCAACTTCGGTGGTTTGGCACATGAAGGTATTATCGAATTAACGTCCAGATTCAATTTTTCGGAGTATTTCTTCAGTATATATAAAATCAGTGTAATCAAGCCGTCATTATGGAGCGAGAAGCGAAGAAATCCGACACATATACATCAATTTTTGAAGAAATTCGGAAGCTATCATACGAATTCGCCGCGCTCAAAGCTTCCCAGCATGTCACCTTTTACCAGCAACAGTACAACCAACGCAATCAGCAACACCGAAGATCACCTTTTCATCACAACCGCTCTGCAAGCAGAAGTCGATCAAACTCGATCCGATGCGATCCAATCGATGCGACGGGATCCAGCGTAACAGCAAAGTCCTACCGTCTTTTCGTCACCGATAAAAAAAGCAAGCTTACTTTCCTTATTGACACTGGAGCAAATAACTCATTGTTACCGCCGAAACAAAGGCAAAAGTTGCTGCCACTGGATTTTCAACTCTGTGCAGCAAACAATACGGTGATTCCTACATATGGAGAAAAAACAATGGAACTGGATTTAAACCTACGCCGACCATTCAAATGGAGATTTGTCGTCGCTAAAGTCAGCAAACCAATCATCGGGCTGATTTTCTTCAACGTCACCATTTGATCGTTGACATCAAAAATAGAAGAATCATCGACGGGAAAACCAATGATGCATCTCAGTCTTTCGTCCAAGCAACCAATATGCCCACAATAAGAAGCATAGTTGTTCAACAATCGTATCACAAGATTCTCGAAGAATACCCTGGAATCACAAGAATAACTTCAATGAAATTAACACCGAAGAACGACGTTGAGCATTTCATCGAAACCAATGGACCACCACTTCATTGCCGTGCATGTCCAATCGCACCGCACCTATACGAACAAGTTCGAAAGGAATTCGAAAACATCACTATCAACCCTTCGAAATGCATATTAGGCCAACAAGAAGTTCAATTTCTTGGTTTCATCGTCAGCAAGGAAGGAATCAAACCACCTGCCGAAAAAGTCAGAGCAATCATCGATTATGCTAAACCTAAAACTATCGAAGAGCTAAGGCGTTTTTGTGGGATGATAAATTTTTACAAAGAACACATACCTAAAGCCGCTGAAATCCAAGCACCACTTGACGTCTACCTTCACAACACGAAGAAAAAATATAAAACGTTAATCGGATGGAACGAGAAAGCCACGAAGGCATTTGAAGCTTGTAAAGTTGCGATCCAAAATGCAGCTTTGCTCGCTCACCCGTCACACGAAGCAACTCTTGCTATCTTCAGCGACGCGTCCGATCTCTCAGCAGGAGCCGTCCTCCAACAATACAATAATGGAAAATGGCAACCACTTGGCTATTTTTCTAAGAAGTTCTCCAATACTCAACGTAACTACAGTAAATTCGACCGAGAGCTACTCGCTATTTACATGGCTATCAAGCACTTCAGAAAAACGTTCGAGGGTCGAAACCTGATCGTGTTTACCGACCACAAGCCATTAAGATATAAACTTCCAAAGAAACCATCGCTATCGGAAACACCACGACGAGCAAGACAACTTATTTTCATAAGTGAATTCACGACCGACATACGTCACATCAGCGGAAAGGACAACATAGTCGCCGACGCACTCCGTCGCATACCAATCGACATTGTAACGTGCCCTACATCAATCGACTATCATAAGATCGCCGCAGCACAAGACAGAGATAGCGACAACATAAAACATCTATCGAAGCAACCTATCTACTGTGAAGTCTCAACATCAACCATGCGACTATACCTCCCAGAAGAATGTCGTCGCGAAGTCTTCAATACACTACACAACATCAGTCATCCAGGTGTTAGAATAACAAGAAAACTCATCACTGAAAAATTTTTTTGGCCTTCAATGCAAGTGGATGTTGGCAACTGGGCGAAGCAATGCATTCAATGCCAAAAATGCAAAGTACAAAGGCATACATCAAGTAGCCTAGCTACATTTTCACCCACGGAGAGATTCGAACACCTGCACGTTGACATCGTTGGACCATTACCTACTTCACCGCAAGGACATCTAAGGATCTCCTATGTGTGCGTTGTTTATGTTTAGCAGTGAACACATACAACCGCCGGTACGACATACTCCGCCGATCGTTGAGCCCGCTGATTCCGTGAGGCGTCGAGGTCAACGGCCCCTAGGCAGATTCTTAGGCGCTCTAAAACGTTCGTGTTTTTTAATGCCTAGTCGCGCGTTAGAGTGCCACCATCGCACTTCCCCCAACCCTTTTGTTGCAAAAGGGTTAGGAAGTGCCCCAAGTGAGGATAGTCAACTTTTTACCATCACCACCATCTGCTGCCGATCGGCTGGAATTTAGATAGGGCCTATAGTAGATTACCACTAGGACTAGCATAAGGAGGAGCCTCCTCCCAAATCGAGGAAACCACCAGATCGACCGGGCGTATTGGAGAGGCCAATCGCCTATCGCAATATTTTTACCCGGAGAGGATGAGAGTAGTGTCATCCTACTCTCAAATACCGACCCGCAAGCCTTCGTCGCCAGATAAGGAGTCCACATTGAGGGCCACACTCTCGCCCATCGTACCTGAGTGTACGTCTGGGCGTGAACCGCTGCCCTCCCAACAACAGCGGCCTATGAAGACGCCACGAAGGCACACACCACCTGAGACCGAAGCCTCCCTCCACGAGAAGAGGCAGCGCATCGGTTCTCAAGACTCATCAGATCCATCATCAGCATCAGGAGCCCCAAGCAGCGACCAGCAAGAAGGTCCACACCTCACCTCCTAAGTCGCCATCACTGCCACAACAGCCACCATCCATTTCACTGGACCGACGCAGTCATGACTCGGTCCAATACGAGCAAGGAGGTGAGGAGTCGTACAGCTGGGGTTCCCCAACGTACGCTACCCTAGCTGCATCCGCCGGAAGGTCATCCCCGGTGCAGACCGGCAACCCGTCCGGGTTAGCTCTTGACGATGGACAGCGGCTGTCAACGAGCTATGCCCATATGGCTGCGGCCCCTGCAATACCACGACCGCAATCGGCGGAGGAGCCTCAGAGAACTGAGAAAGAGAAGGAGAAAACCAGATACCCGCCGATTGTTGCTCAATGCCTCCCGGACTGGATCAGGCATTTTGAGGTGCTTAATAAAAAATTGGGCCACCCTTCTAATGCCCGTCCGTTCGGGAAAGGGTGTACGATTCGCACCCCAGAGTCCGGAGGAGTTTCGAACCATACAGAGATATATGGTCGAGCTCTCCGAGAAAGTCCCAACTATGTTGTGGTAATGTTATACCCCGGCAGAGGAGAAGTCCAATAAAGTGGGCATCCGGGGCCTGCATGTGGGCACAGATACCAAGATGATTGAGGAGGCTATCCGGGCATCCATCCGGGCGGCCATACTATACAAGGCAGGCCGGGCTACCTCTACTACGCACAGCTGGAGCATCTGAGCCTGGAGCGGCTACAAGATCTCTACCGTATTGACGAGCTCCTCTACATGAGAGGAGTCGTCATCGAAGCCTGGCAGAGAAAGACGGGACCGGCACAATGCCACCGTTGCCAGGCTTTCAGACATGCCTCCGCAAATTGCTTCAGGCCAGTGAAATGCGTTCGCTGTGCCGGGGGAGCACATTGCTAGCCTTTGCCCTAGGGGTAGAGATGAAGAGCCAAAGTGCGCATATTGCGCCAAAAACCACACGGCCAACGATCGCCGCTGCCCAGTCCTGAGGAGGATTGCCAGGAAGCAGGGGATCGTTCTACCTGGGCTACTCCCGGAGAACCCTAAGAGGATCCCCAGAGTCGCCCAAAGGCTGTTACCATTCAGGAGGATGGGTGGGCCACGGTTACCAGAGGAAAGGGTAGGCAACCAGCCCCCCCCCCCCTACCCCCTCCTACAGCACCAATGGAAACGGTGGAACCCACAGAGCAAAGGGCAACCACCGGGGCGACCAACCTCCTGCCAACAACGCCACGGAGAGGCAAACCTCCCAAAGGAAGAAGCGGAGGAACAGGAGTAGGAAAACTGAACAGCCCCCTCCTCAGGCTGTAAGTACCTCTACCCCTATAACTACAGGACCGATAGCCTCGCAGGCGCAAGTTACTGCAAGACCACCACCAACAACCATGACGGGTAGAGCACCAGAGAGCGCTCTACCAGAAAGGAGAGCCCGCTCTACATTTAGAGCACGCTCTACCCAGAGAGAGAAGACCACCATAAATGCCCCGAGACCAGTGCGTAGTTCAGAACGTAGACCACCAACGTCCGGCTTCAAGACGGCTGATGCCATCCACAGATTGGTAGGCATAGCCATCGAAGTCGGTACACAAGTCCTGGCCGACATAAGGGCCGGGAAAGATCCTATTACGGCCGTCATGAAGGCGCTGGCAACGCTATTGGCAAGGCATTACGGAGGACAGTAACCTGCGTCTGCTTTACTGGAACCCGGACGGGATTCGACAAAGGATCCATGAACTCCGCAAGATCGCCCAGCAACAGGACATCCAGGTGATCTTGCTGGCTGAAACCAAAATACGACCAACAACGCATCTTAAGTTGCATAACTGCACTATCTACAGGAGGGACGCGGTCTATCCTCAAGGGATCACTTATAGAGGGACAGCGATTCTGGTGAGGGGAGACATCGTCCACCAGGAGCTGGACCTACCAGACTTCTAGACGATGCGTTCAATCGGTATAAAAATGGAGGCGGCGGGCAAGGAACTAAGGATCTTTGCAGCATATCGCCAGGGACTCCATTTCACTCCTCAGACATCCGGACGGTTATGGAAGGTACGACACCCACCATCATCGCCGGGGACCTAAACGCCAAACACCCGGCGTGGGGGTCAAGGTTGATCAACCCGCCGGGTCGTGACGATGCTGAGAACCATGACTATGACCTTCTGGGTCCCGAGGAACCGACGCACATCCCTTCCGACCCTAGGAAGCGTCCGGATGTATTGGACATCGTGCTTACTAGGAACATCAACTATCCAGTAGTGGTAGAAGTGCTGTACGATCTAAATACGCAGCACCTCCCGATTCTGATAACCCTTGGCACTAAGGCAGTGACTTCGCCGCCCAAAGCTGTTAAGACCAAGATCTACTGGAGGCTCTACCACCAAAACCTGCAGGAGAGACCTCCAGTCCACACACCAATCCACTCAGCGGACGACGTAGAGGCCACTGCAACCAGAATAACCGCGAGCATCCAGGAGGCCCTCAAGGCGGCCTCTACGATCGTCCCTCTCTCGGGGAGAAAAGAGGAGCTGCCGCTGAGAATACGCGTGCAGCTAAATCATAAAAGAGCGCTGAGAAAGCTCTGCGCGCACTCACTGTCCTAGAGTAAAAACAAAATTGAACACCCTATCAGACGAACTGTTGGTTGCAATACAGGCCCACAGAGGAGAGGCCTGGGAGCGGCGTATTTGGAAGACTGATGAACATCACGCGTCGGTCTACAAATTGAACCGGCAGTTAATGAAAACTCGACCACCTGTTTGCCCGCTGACCAACAACGTGGGCGAACAACGTTACGATGCCAAGGGCAGAGCGGATATCCTAGCTGAGCACTTTGAGAAGCAGTTTATGCCGAACCCAGCAAGTGCGGAGTTCTTGGAAATCCACACCTGGAAGGAGAGCCGCGTGCAGGAGCTCCTGTCGTCGCCCGCGCCACCGCTTGCAGAAGAGTGGTTCATCTCCCCCGCTGAACTGCGGAGGACAGTAACCCGCCTGCAACCGAGAAAGGCGCCGGGGCACGATGGGATTACCAACGCTGCACTACGACAGCTGCCCAATAGAGTCCGTGTAGAGATAGGTCGGCTCTACAATGGCATATTGCGGACATCCCAATTCCCGGAGGACTGGAAGAAAGACAAAATAATTGTCTTGCCGAAACCCGGGAAGGACAGGCGTAGAGCTTCCAACTACAGGCCGATCACGCTGCAACCGCATATAGTTAAACTGTGTGAAAGATTATTGCTAAGACGTCTCCGCCTGTGCATCCAACTTCGGGCGGAGCAGCATGGATTCAGGAGGGATCACTCAACAGCAACACAGCTGACCAGAGTGCTGCACCTGCTTGCGGCCGAGCACTACCGCGGCCGCACATCGTTGGGCGTCTTTATCGATATCGAGAAGGCGTTCGACCGGGTCTGGCACACTGGACTACTCTATAAGTTAGACGATCAGACCAGTGTCCCTCCTTCTATATTGCGGCTAGTGGCGTACTTCCTAGTAGACAGGAAGTTCTACGTCTGTGCAGAGGACGACGAGTCCGCAATAAAACCCATAACAGCTGGTGTGCCACAGGGCAGCTGTCTGTCTCCAGTCCTGTACGCGGCTTACACCAATGACATACCTACCCTGGCAGGACATTTGCACTAATGGGAGGACGACGTCGAACTAGCGCTTTTTGCGGATGACAGCGCATACTTCACGTCGTCTAGAAGAGCCCATATTGCAGCTGCCAGGATGCAACGTCTGCTGGACCTGCTGCCACCATGGTTGGATGAGTGGAGGATGGCCTTCAATGTTAGCAAGACGACCGCTCTGCTCACTCGCCGCTATAGAAACCTACCACCACCGCTAACCCTCAGAGGCCAGGAGATCGCATATGGAAGGCCGTGACAGGATGTTGCGCATGACTGCGTACGTCGATCTTGTTATCCGCAAGGCTCGATGTGCGCGGGCGACGCACCGTCCTGTCCTGACATCCAAGTTACCGAAAAAGTCGAAGTTGACCATTTACAAAACGTACATAAGACCCCTGCTAACATACGCTGCTCCGACCTGGTATGCACTCCTGAGCGATCATTAGAAGCGGCGACTTCAGGCCCAGCAGAATTTATCACTACGAACCATAGTCGGTGCGGGTCGCTACGTCCGGAACGACGTCATAGCGGCCAACCTGAAGAGAGAGAGAGAAACATGAATTCGTGGTCCGGCTGGCACGCGGTATGTTTGACCGCGCCGACAACGGGCCACATGAACATATCAATGGCTTCGCGCCGTTGCACTCACGGCCGCCGGACGGGCGACCCTATCCAAGAGAACTCCTCTCTATATAGATTAGGGAGTCGAGTAAACCCCACAATTCCGCAGAAAGGCCAACCTCGACAAATAAATTATGCTTAAACACAATTATTAGGACAACCTCCTTTAATGATAAATTTAACTGACTGCGATAAAAGTCGCTAATATAATACGCCTTACCATCAAGGCGCCCAGGACCGGCACACTGTAGTGTGCCGTGAGAAATGTCCGGGTAAAGGGGTATTCCCAGAGGCCCGATATCTGCATGGTACTACGCCTTGCAGAAGACAACAACGACGCAAGGACATCGTTACCTCGTAACAATGATCGATAGATCTTACTTAACTTCTTCAAACTATGGGAATACAGAAGACACGTACAACTGCATACCATCCTCAATCAAACGGAATAATCGAACGATGGCATCGTACATTGAAAACCGCACTCAAAACTCGTTTATCTGAACTACAAAGTGGATTGATGAGCTACCTACAGTGCTACTCGGACTACGAGCAACACCGCGTGCAGACATTAGTCTTAGCGCCGCTCAGCTAACCTACGGCTGCAACATAAGACTACCGTGTGACTTTTTCACTTCAGCATCGTCAAACAATCAAGAAATGGATTACGACGTTGTAACTCGACTTCGAGAATCAATCAACAAAGCCTTATCGTCGAAGTGCACATCATCACACGGAAATAATAAATCAGTATTCATTCATCAAGATTTGAAAACATGCAAGCAAGTTTTTGTAAGAAACGACTCAGTGAAAAAACAATTTCAACCTACCTACGATGAACCGTATAAAGTATTAGAGCGAAATAGCAAGACTTTTAAATTAAAAATACCCCGAAGGAAATCTACAATTATATCGATCGACCGACTAAAGCCTGCCTATATTATTAACGAGGATACTTCAGAGGATTCATCATCATCATCACAACCACCAGCGAGGAAGTTTGAAAATCTGTCATCTACATCAACCCAGTTGAAACCTATTTTAAAAAACCGGCCAAGAGCGTGTTGGGCCACGCTCAGTGTAGGGTTCCGTAGTTTCCCGTCCTTCACAATAAGTGTTCCCACTTATGAGTTTAAAGGTGGGTATCCATTATGTTCGCGCTCCAGCAGCGCTCCGCGCTCCTGCAACTGCTCCCGGTAGTGGGTACGTGCGCGAACATGGAGCGTGCAACATTGCACGCTCCGCGACAGGCGATGCCATGGAGAGACCAACCGAACAATTCGATAATACCCGACCCAATGTAATAAGTACCTACAGCGCCATCTCTCGGGGAATTGGGTTACTAATTAATACATAGACGTGCCAGAAGTTTTCGCTGGTAATTTTGGATAATTTTTTAATAATTCTTTTTTTTGTTTGAAAAAAGATACGTTCAGGATAATAAAATATGTAAACGAAGTTAAAAAAAATGCCTGCTTAAACGATTATACTACAAACTTAATCCAGAAATTATTTTGTACAACTTTTTGTCTTTTTTGTACAAAAACTGTTTCCATCCAGGTTCAAAATAATTTTCCTAGAAAGTTCTTATAAATTTCTACCTTTCAGATTTTTTTCATATTTTCTAAACCTATGGTTCAAAAGTTAGAGGGGGGGGGACACATTGTTTTTTACTTTTGGAGCGATTATTTCTGAAATTATTGACATTATCAAAAAATGATTTTAGTAAACCCCTATTCATTTTTAAATACCTTTCCAACAATATATCACACGTAAGGGTTGAAATTAAAAAAAAAATCACTTCCCACTTTACATATAGGGGGGCTACCCTAATAAAACATTTTTTTCCAATTTTTATTTTACCACTTTGTCGGCGTGATTGATACACATATTGGTACCAAATTTCAGCTTTCTAGTGCTAACGGTCACAGAGATTAAGCGAGGACGGACAGACGGACAGACAGACATGGCGAAACTATAAGGGTTCCTAGTTGACTACGGAACCCTAAAAATACGAGGCACGGGCGAGTCGTCAAGCCTCCGGTACGCTTTCGCTAGGGGGAGAGTGATGTAGCAGCCGGGCTAATCGGCAATAAATAATATATACCCTGTTGCTACCATAACACAGAAGGCGAGGAAAACATTTATTTCCTAACTATCCCCGGCTACTGAGATACTGCGGGCTGCATATTGATGCGAGATAATTTGACGTATATATTTAACGTTCTAATAAAGAAACAAGAAACAGCCACAAATATCATTCAGCGCCACATCGTCTTCACACACCGCTATCGTCGCGTATCCGTCGACCAATTGTGAGCCGTTTCTTCAACGCCGCAGCTCGCTTCTTCTTGCTGTTCCGGAGCTGTGTCCCACGCCGCCACCGCTCGCCGACTACGCGCGCGCACTTTTTTTTATGGGTCAAATATGGGCAACCCTCCGGAAAGCGGGGGGAGGGAGGCGGTGAATGCTCATAGCATACCACGCAGCCGGCTGCGTGGTTATGTGGAGACTTTTACCCACTAAACACCGCCTTTTAGGAAATGGCTTAACGATCTGACTAGAGATCTCTAAGCCGTATACGAACGCGACCCTCCTTGGCAGAAAGGAGGGCGCAAGCGGCGAAAAGCCGCTTAGAAGAGTGCCTAACTAAGGCAGATTAATGGATGTGTTATGTAGGCTCGGCCTGAGCCGCCAGGAGGCAGTTCAGGTCAGCCGAAAGCTTGTTGGGGGGGTCCGAGAGAGAGTTTCTCGGTCTGCGCACACTATAGCGAGTGTGGATAGGGGCTGCATAGGCAGCTGTCTCACGAATGAGATGATTTGGGTGGGACTCTGAGGCTTTGAAAATCTCTCAGAGAGTGATTTAAGGAATTGCTGGATTGTTGGGAGCTCTAAGTCTCGATGTAGGTCGGCATTACGGACATAATAGGGCGAGTTAGTGGCCCTACGACAGAATAGATTTTGAACTATTTGAAGTTCATTTATAGCTTTGGGCTTAGCATGTGCAAAAATGGGGGCCGCGTAGGTCATGACAGGTCGTATGCAGACCTTATATAGGGTTCGTTTGTTGCGGAGGGACATTTTACTGTGTCTGCCCAACATGCTGTTGAGCCTACCCATGTAAAAACGTGCAGTGCGAGTAACCTTCTTGATATGGGGCTCGAAAGTGAGCCTTGCATCAAGGGTGACGCCTAGGTATTTGGCTTTAGTTTGCCATGGGACAGGGGTTCCTAACATCCTGATTGGCGGAGTGGTGGTGAGACGACGTCGTTTATATAAACGGCGGAGCTTTTCTCCGGGTTTACGTCGATACGCCATTTTTGGAACCAAGCTCCTAAGTCGCTTACTGACTTTTGAATCTTGTTCCGAATCTGTGGTAGTGAGTTGCCTTTGGAGTAAAGGGCTGTGTCATCTGCAAAGAGGGCTAGTTTGACACCATTCGACGGGATAGGGATGTCGTTGGTGAATAGTATGTATAGGAGAGGAGCAAGCACAGAGCCTTGAGGGACACCGGCTTTTATTTGACGGGTAGAGGATAGCGTGCCTTCGTGTCTAAAACGAAATGTACGATCCTTCAGATAGGAGGCTACAAGGCGAACGAGACGGTCTGGGAGGCCTAAGTCGTATAGTTTGTAGATAAGGCCCTCGTGCCAGACTCTGTCGAATGCCTTGGCAATGTCAAAGAAGACCGCGCCATATAAATATAGGCAAGGTTGACGCAAATACATTTCATTCCACGTTCCATATTCCATATTCACATTCAATACTCCACATTCCATTCTCCATTCGGCTGTACATAAAATAGTAGTTTCATTTCTCCACCACTAAACCACTCGGAGTCTTTTAATAGTGGACCGCTTATCACCACTATTACACAATTTTCTAAGTTACATCGAATGTCATGATAATCTGAATTTTGACAAAATATGAATAGTAAGCCTTTGAACGTATGCTTAACTTAAATTATAAGTGATAGTTATATAGATTATAAGTGATACTTATGTTTTATTTATGAGTGGTTCATAAAATAATTTCTGCAATCTGGCGGAAAATTAAATAAAAACCGCTTTTAATCATATATTATGTTATACAATTAAGTAGCAAATCATATAAGAGATCTTTTGGCATCAAACACATCATTTCTATACAGATTATTATCATCCATAAACCTTGTTCATACTTCTACATCCATTAACTTTAACAAGAACATGTATGCGTATGGATGTGAAAGCAGTGAGAGAATTGTCCATGCCAAATGGAAGACCTTAGCTGCTTCCCACACCTCTGAGTGACTGACGTGAGTGTTTATATTATGGTATACTAACTTACGAAATTGCATTAAAATGCCATCCATTGGAATAAAATAATATATGTTACGTTGTTTACTTTTTATGTAAACTCCTTTAATATCTCTTCTTTCAGAGCTTTACAATATTAAAAAGCTCTAAACGACTGAAACTGCTCCATAATTAATAGCTTTTTGATTCTTAAACGGTAAATTGAGGCTTCGAATATTTGCAGGTATATGTCAACGTTGCTATCTTTTTTTATGACATTAACATATTTAATTTCTCTCCTTTTATTGTATAATAATTTTTTTTTACATTTATATATTTTTCAGAGAGACAAAAATAAAAAGTCAGATTTAATAGCGTTGTTCACTAATTTACGGAATAATTTTAGGACAGAGTATTAAGTATGTAGTAACAATTTTACAGTAGTGGATTTTTTTATATATAATATAACAACTTTTTATTCAATATAATTTTAATAAAAGTAAAATGTAAATTTAATTTAATGTTAAATATGTAATTATCGAAAGGCATTTTTTTTACTTTATTACTGGATCAAGGAAAAACCTTTTCCTGAGAAGAACCCAGCGGGACTTTTAAGATAAAGTAAATTATACAATATGAAAGGTTGTGTGGACCGTTTAAAGCTTGGAAGCGACCACCTTCATCCCAGGGATTTTTATTAACCATGTATTCATTTATTTTACAATAACCCTTTTTGTACAGTTTTGTACAGAGAGACGATGACGTAAATTAGTCAGCGTGACATTTGGTACACACCGACCAAGTGTAACGATTATTATTTTATAACTTCAATCATGAGATCTTTTCGGATTAACATTTGGAGACTGTCAGTAGTGTGAGACTCACACACACACCATAGCTTGTCATTCAGACTGGATTTGATCCCGAATGTCAAAAGCACTTGGTTGGTATCTCTCCACAACTGTACTATCGTCTGCGTACCCATAGATATCGGGCCTAAGCAGATCATTATTATGCAGCCGGAAGAGAGTTTTGGAGAGAACGGACCCCTGAGAAACACCGGTGTTAGTCGCCACAAAATAGGAAGAGCAGCCATCGACAACGACTCGGAGAGACCGTTCACTCAGAAAGTCCTTTACCTAGTAAATTAGATCATGGGATAAGCCGTACGCTGGAAGCTTATCCAAAAGGTTAGCGTGCCAAACTCTGTCAAAGGCCTTTGATACATCAAGGGAAACAGGAAGTACTTCCAGTTTTCGAGTGCCTCGCCCCATACGTGTGTGGCATACGTAGCTAACCGATATCGGCCCGAAACCCATATTGTCAGTCATTAACAAGGTCATTCATTCCGTTCTAGGTATGCCATTAAGCGGACGTTCAATATCCGCTTCTTAATTTTGCAGAGTATGGAAGTAATTAAGATTGGCCGATAATTAGCAGGGTCGGCACCGCTGTATTTTTTTGGAACAGGCTGCATGTTGGTCAATTTCTATGATTTTACTATTCACTATTCTAGTCCTAAATGAGAGACGGAACAGGCATGTCAACATAGGAGACAACTAAGGTGCACAAGCTTTTAGAACTATAGCTGGTAAAGCATCTGGTCCACTAGCTTTATTCATCAAGGTTTTAAAAATCTCTTTATTTCATTTAGAGGTCCCCCAGTGAGGTAATTTAGGTAGAATGTTGTTACCACTGTCCAGATACGAATTGTAGGCAAATAGAGACGCGAAGAAGTTCTTTCTTTATCCGTACGCGCCATTATACCATCCGGATTTACCAACGGAGGCAGTATAGGCCGACAGAAGTTTATCTCAACCGCTTTGGCAAGGGACCGTTAATCTCCAGTATTGGATGGTCTGGCAGAGAGTTTTGCGCCAATATGTTTAATGCGATCGAAACTGGTTTTCCGTAATACCTTTTTGTAGGACTGGTAGGTCTGGTTGTAAGTTCTCTTCTTGGAGCTGGTATCCGGAGCTTCGCGGTTTCGAGCTTCATCCCACGATTGGTACCTTAAATGCTTTAGTTTTTTGGCTTGGGCGCATTCAGCGTTAAACCGTGGGTGAGCTTTGCTACCGGTGGGAGCGTCAGAAAAGGGAACAAAATATTCCATAGCTTGACGCAACACATTGGTTATCGAATCCACGAAACTCGAAGAATCTGCAGAAGAGAAACTGACCTCCCGCCAAGGATAGGATATAATTTAAAGGAAAGGTTACAAACAAGCACACAATCCATTCTAAAGGTTAGTAGCGTGGCCTATAGGCTCCAACAATTATCATTAAAATAGAAAACATCGTTACCCGTAGAAATGTTTGTTCTTGGTATAAATATTATGCTGCTATTTCACCCTCAAATGATGTATGAAAGTGGTTCTACCCGAATTAAGTCAAGCCATTTATATTGCAACTATAATACGCTATAGCGTGATAGTATAGCGTCGTGGTAATGATTTGCGACGTAGATGTGACATAATAATATATGAAAATGTACATATACTACCGCTTATTGAAGACCATGAGAAGTATATGGCATTCAATATAGTCACCACTTAAATTACAAAAAGAATAGTAGTGATATCCAGAGATATTCACTTACACATATGACAATAATTTGTCAATTCTCAATTTAAAATTTGACAAATCAGTAATAGTTAAAGAAGTTATGAATAAAAAGCATAATTTATTACTTGAACGTCTGATTAAAAAACTTAAGTCCAGTTTTAATTAGAATTTAAATGGAAACCAGTCGTAATAATTTAGCATTTTTTATGTGGTAGAGCCAAACTCCAGCTATATTATGGTTGTAGCACGAATGCGTCGGCTTGTCCAGGGTAGGACCAGAATACCAGCGTAAAATAGCAGTTTAATGCTGCTGTGTTTCATATGGTGAGTGTAGAGAACCGGAGACCTTTTTTGGAGGAGGATATCGAGGATAAATGTAGATATCTATGGGCCACAGCATCCACTTACGATCTGAACTGTATGCTCGTTAGTGTTCCTAATTTACAAAAAAAAAAATACTGACGTAATATCATTTTACATACATTTTGTATTCACATTCTCAACTACTAAAATTTTTTTATAAAAATATTTATAACTTTGGTCGATAGGTTTTATCAAATAGAAAAGACTATCTTTCCAAAAACCAGCGTAAAGTAGTTAGCCATAATGCTGCTGTTTCGTTGAGTTACGAGAACTGCGGACCCTTTTTATTGTAACTTATCGAGGATGAATTTCAAGATCAATAGGCACGATATACATTTACGATCCGGTGGACTGTGAGATTGTCAGTTTTTGTAACAACATTAATTTTATTAGCGATCCACCCCGGCTTTGCATCGAGTGATTTCTTGATATCGACAAAAGCGCCACCTACTGGGTCTAATTGTAAGTCTTAATCATAATCTATTCATCATTTGCGTCATATCTGCCTTGCCTCCGCAGCAAGCTACATGTCTACTTTATTCTATAAAATTTTGATACATAAATTACTGATACTATGTACGGAAGCATGAATGGCAATTAATTTAATTTTTAACCCGAAAATCATTCAATTTTAATACGGATATTAACTGTGAGAGTTTGACAGGTTGACATCCCTATTAATCTCCCCTTTGAAAACTTTTACGCAATTGCAAAAGCTTTCAACTTTGTTTCCTCCCTGAGTACTTCAATTAGCACATTTGTTTTAAGTACTGCTTAATTGGTTTGGACCATTTAGCTTTTGCAGTTTTCATTTCACAGTGTTATATATCGAAACTTAAAGTTATGTTAATATTGTTCTGAAATATTTTTATTTTATTTTTTACGAGCGGCGCGCCACGGCTTTGCCTGGTTAGGTTTTTAGGGTTCCGTATAGTTAAACAACTCTCAATGTCTGTCCATCCGCGGTTTTATTCAGAGACTCTAGGTGCTACAGATACGTAATTTCAATTGTTATAGATACTGATCACGCCTACAAAATTGTGAAATAAAATCATAAAATAACATTTATATTTTGGGTATCCCCGATACAGGTAAAAGAGGGATGATTTTTTTTACCCGCCTTTTCTATCATGTGGGGTATCGTGGGATAGACCTTTTAAACCATTGGAGGTAGGGAACAATATCTTTTTTGATTCATGGATCCTTTGTGAAACATTTACCTTTAAGCGGTATTTTTCATTAGAATCATGTGTTCTCCTCCCCTCTACCAAATAAACCGCTGATCTTGGAAATGTGATAAGTATAGACAATATTAGTATATATAACGAAGTTAAAAGGAAAGCTATTACAACTAAGTAGAATTAACAAGTTAAAAAATCAACAAGAGTAACTGTCAACCAACTTATAAAATGCACTTGGGTTTGTAAAAATTTCGCAACGATTACATAGAAAATGATCTAAACCTAGCTGCGTTGTAAATTTGTAATGTTAGCTTTTACTGTAAAAAATAAACATTATACTTCACAGTTTCATTCTAGATTTTGCACGATGTGTGATCAGAACGAACGTTTGAAACTGAGTTAAGTGTAATGTAAAAATGTTTAAAATAAAAATGATTCGGTATTTAAAAAAAAAAACATTTTTATTTAATACCCCTATTAAAAATTTTCGAAGCGGCGCGGTATATACATTTTATGATTTATATCAGCGTTTTTTTAGATTTACACTGTTCCACATTTAGTTTCAGCTTTATATGATATACATATATATATATATATATACACACACACATATATATATATAAATATATATATATATATATATATATATATATATATATATATATATATATATAAAGTACAATGTATAATGTACGTATATTATGTGTTCCTCCGTGTGTGACTCAATTCACAACGTTTTTTATGAATCTTTACTATAAGCTTCTTCCAGTACATGCTTTGATGAATAATATTTAGATATATCAACAATTTTGCAATGATGATTTTCCTGTGGTTCCATTGTTTTAAATCTATAAAAAAAAATTAAAGATTTTAAATTACGTAGAAATGTCAATTCTATATATTCTAGTTTTGTGATTCACAAGATACTTAGGTAATTTTGCATTTCGTTTACTTTTTGTACTATTTGACTGAAATATTTTTAAGCTATTTAAGTAAAAGACAAAACATTCATACATAATTATAAATACTATTTGTTATAAACAAAATCAACAAAACTAAACTCTTCCGTGTGATATGTCACATCGCAACTAATAGATGATTCTGTTATTTCGTCATGTTTATCTTTCAGCCGCGGTATTTTAACAAAACATTAGGTATTATTTTTAGTTTTTTTCTTATTACAGCTTTAAAAGTTATAGGTACATACGAATTGGAAATAACTTTCGTGTTGATATTTTCAACTTTCTTTCTCTGGTAAAAAATTATTACATTTCAAACATTTTTATTTATTTATAAAAGTGTTTAATTAATTTATCTTAATATACTAAACAACTAAATACATAAAAAACAAAAAAATTAAATTTGACTTTACACTCCTGGAACCGAACCCGGGTGCTCTCGAGTGCAAGCTGAAAATCCATTCCTCGTCAAATCCAAATACACGTTGTTTGAATACTCACACACAGTCACTACTGTAATAAACTACGTATTTAAAATTCATGGGTTTAAAATATATTATTTTTTACTAATAAAGTTATTAATAAATGTATCTAAGTATATAATACTAAATATTTAAAAAAAGAAAATTTGAGTTCATATTACTGGAATCGAACCCGGGCACTCTCGAATGACAACTGGAAATCCATCCCGCGCTACCAAATACACAACTGTAGTAAACTACGTTGCTAAAATTAATAGGTTTATTATATAATTAAATGTTATGATAATAATTAAAACCTTTTAATATCGTTCACATGTTGGACGTTTGATTTATATGAACGTTTTATACTCTTCGTTACGGATCTCACTTTACGTCCCATATTTACGAATGATAATTATTAACAAGTTACAATACTACGCTATTTTAACTTTTAATATTTTAAATCGACATATATACAAAAGAAGAATATTTATGAAACAATGAATTTGAAAATAAAATTAAACAAATAGATTAAACGATCCTTACGTAAATACTGCAGCATAAAGAGTGACACGTCAACATACCATGAGGCCTCAGGCCTCAGTATCTTACACATGTAGTTATACCGACTCTTTACCCTTCAGACCTGAACACAGTAATGCAGGAATAGCTGCTTAGAAAGAAACAGGGAAGAAGGCATTACTTACCGAATGAAAGTAATGTATGTAACTTTACGATCTAGTTTAAATAATCATTACAGCCTTTCCCAAGTTTACATCTGAACTAAGGCCTCCCAAAAGCCATCTGCATCTATTGACTTCCAAAAATTACCAGATGTTCCCTCCAAAAAAATCCTCCATTCAGTTACTTAACGGTACGAGTCCGCTAAACAAGTAACCCATATCCCCATCCGATTTATATATTTGTTATACATAACTAAATCAAAAATTACAAAATATAAAGACTACTTTTTTTTTGTTATGCCCATTAAAAGGCCAACGTATTAGAATAATGCACTCAAAGGTTTTAAATGCTCCTTCATCTCGAAATACTTCTTGTAATAAGTTAAATTTAATTGCATCACGTCCGCAATAACTCTTAACGTAGATTTCTGAAAGTATATTTGCGTTTAGAAGTACAGGAAACGAAAGAAAATCACTTGATTCATATATAATGCGGGTTATTATATTCTGAACAATTTAAGGAATGATTTACCACGTGCTCGACGATAAAGAAAATTTTCGAAAATAAACCTGCATGGCTGAGTAATTAAAAAAACCAAAGTCGTGATAAGTACTTGCATTAGGGCAACGAGACGGAAACTTGCTTACCCAAAACCCCTCTTAGATATTAATCAATACCTGTGCTTAACAGCTAGACGTATAAAGCCTTTCACTTTTCTGTAAAATTCTAAGCGTAATTTTAAAATTGTAATTTCGCTACCATCATTGCCATATATCTATTGCAAGTATATGGCTAAACAAAAACTTTCTTCAGGGATTTTTAGGAAGGTAGAAAACTGAATTACCTGAATATTTTTATCAGCCGTCATAGATCCGCGCTGCAGTTACATAATAGTTATAGTACGAATGGTTTTGCTCGATCAGGGAAAGACCACGCTAGAATACCAGCGTAAAATAGCAACTTGATGCTAATTAGCATTAAGTTGCTATTTTACGCTGGTATTCTGTGAGAGTATGGTACTACCCCAGTCCTACTGCATTCATGCTTCAACCACAATATAGCTGCAGCGTGGCGTGCACCCATGATCGTCCGGTACTGTGATTGTCAATTAGCCAGCCAAGCGTGACGACTACGGCAAGTCCTCCATAAATTTACAGAGGCACATATTTAGCAGTGGACGTTTATAGACCGATGATGAAGAAGCAGTACTCACGTTCTTTGGTACCGACACATCAAGGTCCCTTGCGCATGCATTGTTGAGTATGTCTCTAGAAAAATCAAGAGTTTCTTTCAGTTTAAGTAATATCCAGAGAACTCAACTTGATCAAGTTTGGTCGATGATAAATAGCGGTTCAAAAGTTTGAAAATTTCCCATGTTGGCGTGTAACCTCAGCTCAGTTAACTTCAACTTTAACAAATATGTAAACTGCTTTATTTAGGACAATATTTACTTGGAAAATCTTATAAATGAATATTGTAAGCAGTTTTTCTGTTTGAAACTCTTTGTTTGAAATTGCAAAAATGTTCGTGTGTGGGCTTCAATAAGCAATTAACCTTAGGATAAAAGGAGTGGGCGCGACTGCGCAGCGTACGGTAATAGCTCTGCTAAAGAAAGCAATTTTAAATATCTCGAGAGTATAAAAATACTACTAAGGTCCTAATCATTATTAAAAGTTAAAAAGTTGGTGCGGTGACATAATAATTTCCATATTATAGTGAACAAAAACATTTAATAAAGACATAAAGTAAAGATCTTGTGACGGTACTCAAAATGTGTGACTTCACCTATATACGAGTACAAAGAAAAGAAACCTTCATTATTCAAGTGTAAAATAAATGTCAATGATTTAAGATCGCTAAGTAAGGCTAAAATAGTGTCATGGCAAAATATTCATGACACCCATCTATTACTAACTTCACAATAACCTTTCGTTTGACACTAGAGGCCGTGAATTGCTCTCATAACAAACATACGAATAAGGATAAAATAGATGATCTGCAGAGACTTATATGAGAAATTAAAACAGATTTTACTAAAAATTAAATTCAATAGAATCACAGTTTTTTTCAATGAGAAGAAAGAATGACCTCAAAAATTAATTCTAATATAAATCAAAAATTCCAAGAACTAAGCAACAAATACGATAATTTACAAGCACAGGTTTTATCAAGAAAAATAATATTCGCACCTGAAAAAGCAAATAAACAAAGAAATTTAGTATTTCTTGGAGTTAAGGAGAATTAACATACTAGTAAACGATTTCAGGTCCCAAAGTCGTATCGATCCGGAAAAATCACCGGTAGTAAACAATTCCACAGAGAAGTTGTACGAGGAAGAAAACTCCTAGTGAAACACACAGTGTTGGACTGCTAAGCATCCAGATAGTGAGGATGGCATCTTGAATTTTGACGCGATGTGCGTTTATGAAATTTGGCGGCTGGAAATATCCGAACAATTCCTCAGAGTATTCCCCGTGGTAGATGCGATAGAAAATGCAAAGGGATGCAACATCACTACGCAGCGCCAGTGAATCGAGCCGATCAGAAGGAACTCGGTCATCGATGATTCAAACTGCTCTGCGCTGGATGCGGTCATGTGGAAGGAGCTGGCACTGGGGTGCCCCGGCCCAGAGATGAGTACAGTATTAATTTGTGCTTTGTAAAGCTGCAAGTGATGTGCCGACATGAAATATTGTCTCTTTCTGATGAGTAAGTCAAGCTTTTTGGAGGCCAATTTGGAATTTCTTTTCAAGTGACCACGAAACTGCACACTATTCGATAAAAAAGACCTGGTAAAATATGCAAGAAATTGATAGATGCGGGTGGCTGGGGCCCGTGCTTTGAGGCATTTCTTGCTGGAGGACTATGTTCAGTAATGGACTTGTGAAGAGCTGTGTTGATTCTTTAGTAATCAACAAACACTTGAAATCAAGCGGTTCGGTACCGTAGTGACTAAAGGTGCAGGACTGCAGAATTTCTCATCCCACACGGAATACGTTTTATGGTCTGCAAATAATCGTTTCTAGTTTGAATGTTGGTCTCTGTCCAACTTATGTGTATAAAACTCCTCCACTTTAAAATAGTCACCTAGTTAAAAAATCAGGAGGTTTTCAAGTCAACTGTATGTTTTTTACCTTACTTCCCCAGAACGCTGCTGTGTTTCGTATGGTAAGTGTAAAGAACCGGAGACCTTTTCTACGGGAAAGTAAGCATTCCATCTTAGTCCTCAGGGGTGATAACGCATTTGAATTTTAATTCGTTATTGATAACAGATGAAGACGGACTACAACAACCAATAACCATTAGGTAGACTGTGTGCTCGTTTGTCACCCTATGCCATGAAACAATCAGCCCGGTGAGCCAGGACACCAGCAGCTGCCCACCAGCTGAAGTGATCATTTTTCTTTCTCATACCTGTGTCTACATATTATCCATACTATCTGTTTAAGTCTATAAATTACGAAGGTTCCGTGGCACAGTGGCTTAGATTGAGTTACGACGCTGAGGGTTGCTGGTTTGAATACCGCAAGCAAAAAATATTTATATGGCCTATAGACTATTGTTCCGGGTCTGGATATTTGTCTTTGTGCAATTTATATTTTCAAATTGCCTTCACAACACAGAAGAAAATCCTAGTTTGGTGAGGGTGACGTTTGTTTACAAAAAAACATAGAATCAAAATACATAACATAACATAACATAAACACCCACGCCTGTCACCCAGAGGGGTAGGCAGAGACTACAGACTTCCATTTGGCACGATCCTGACACACCTATCTCGCCTCCTCCACATCCAGGTTAAGGGTACTTCTAAAGCAAAAAACATTTCTCTTAATCTTTAAATCTATAATGTCTAACTGTTTGTTGCTCGCAATAACGTTATTTATATTACATGAACCCTAACCTAGTTGGTATAATGGCAAAACATTTTTTTGCGGTCTTATTTGCTTTAACTAATTTGAGTATGTACTTAGGTAGTATTATATACATACTCTTATATACATATGTAAGTACGTATATAAAAGTATGTATATAATAGCCGTAGTAGCTGAGCTAACCTAACCTTTCGTCGTGAATTTGAAATGGAAGGCCAGCGCGCCTAGTTCGAGTTTTTTACGTGTTCGATCCCGAGAGCGTTGACTACAATTTGTTTGGAATGAAAAAGCGTCAACTAGTGACAATAATCGGAAACATAATTCATGAGTGCGAGTTAAATAATTCGTCGATATCGACCATCGAACATTTACTCGCATTCGACAGAGAGAACTTTAACGCTCGTGATTGGTTGTTTCAAGAATTTTGCGAGTGCGAGCGACAATTTTGATCGTTCGAGACGTAAATTTATGCCATCGCTATCGAAAAAGTTTTCACATAGATTTTTTACAGTGAGATATAAGAGTGAGAATAATTGTTGAAGAGTTAAATTGTATTTCATTTTTTTGTGAACGATGTATTGTTATGGCAGGACGTTTTTTTTTCGCTTGTGGGATGTTTGCAGCCACTAAAGCATAAATAACTAATCATTATAGATTATAATGGCATAACTCCAGTTTTGAAGCAAGAGCTCGTGCATATTTTAGTCCGTTGTTACACTCCGATGACAGGCAATTTAAGGATAGATATCGCATTTTCGATTAAAGTGTTCAAGTTTTGTGTTAATAGTGTTCGATAAATCTAAGATCTACCATCACTTTTCAATAATTAAGTAAATTCCTCTTCAATTCTTCATAGAGACTATTCTATAGCTTGCATTAGACGACGTTTTGCTGAAGCCTCCACGCCGAAAATCCGATAAATTCTACTCCGTAAAACCTAGATACAAAACACGCGAATCAAAATTCACGTAACACTAAATAACATAAATTCCATTTAATTCTCCAAAAATGTCACCATAAAAGCATAATAGAATGAATACATCTTCATGGTTTTTGATTTTAATTTATAATTTACAATTAAATGACTAATTCACAATATCATTATAATAACGCAAACTATCGAAACCTTGAACAAATTACGAAACATAATCAAATAGCGAATATTTTACTTTGATATATTTAAGCTATGTCCCGCATCTTTTGAGAAACAAATTTAAATATAGGACTTTTAAAAAATAATATTATGTAAATATATTAAAAGTTTTTTTTTCTTTTTGTAGTGAAACTTCTCCATCAAAGGGGTGGAGAAATTCAGTACGTTATTAAAAACAAGAACGTCACGTTTTCTTGTAACGTTTCAATACCGGGGCTGCATAAGTATACTACTATTTTTTTTATTTTTTTATAGGATAGGGTGACAAACGAGCACACAGTCCACCTGATGGTAAGTGGTTCCTGTGGCCCACAGACATCTACATCTATCCTCGATTACGAAACAAAATGCAGATGCGTTGTCACCCGTGAGGACTAAGATGGAATGCCTCGTTTTCAGTAAAAAGGGTCTCCGGATCTACACTCACCATACGAAACACAGCAGTAATAAGCCGCTATTTTACGCTGGTATTCTGTAAGAGCGTAGTCCTTCCCCGGTCGAGCCAACCCATTCGTGCTACAACCACAATGTAGCTGCAGCGTGGCTCTACCACGTATAAAAAAGGAGTATTTGTTATTATTTAAAACAGTCGTCTTTATGAATTTTTGCAAATATTTTTTTAATTAAGAAATTAGCCTCATTTCGAGTGCCTAAGTTTCTGAGGACTTTAGCAGACTGATACACATTGTTATTTTGTGTGGAGAGTTATTACAGTAACTAACAAGAGATTGCCTTGATCTTTACCTTTAGAAGTTACGTAGAAGATCACAGTTCCAGACCTATTGCATTAACTCTGCTAACCCTTACCGGCCTTTCTTAAATTTTTTGGCATATCCAATAGTTACAACTTACCACAATAACGGGGCGAAATAGGGCGATCGTCTTATGCTATATCATATGGCAAGATGTGTAAGATTGTGATACCATTACAGCATAAATTAAGCCATTTACCTTCTTTGTAATTTTTTATAAGGCTGTAGTAACAAATGATCGTACATTCCACATGATGGCAAGTGGCTACTCCGGTCCGTGGATTCGTTCAGCCAACTTTATAGCAAGAAGTTTACAGATGCATTGTCTCCCGTGAAGAATTAGATGGAATGCCTCACAGCCTTGTATTTATGCTGGCTTTATATATATATTATATATATTAATATATATATATATATATATATATGGCCACAGCATTCATTTACCAACAGGATGAATGTATGCTCGCTTGTCACCTTTATTCCCACATTACATCTCAGGTTACCTTGATATTTCTAGCTTTATTGTATTTGTTTTTTAATATCAAAATGACAAAATAACTTATTATTCATTAATTTGTATCTTTTTTAAACTGTAGAGATAAATGGACTAACAATCCACCTGATAGTAAATGGAGTAACCATTGAAAAAACATTGAGAGAGAGCAGCTTATGTAACTTTGCAGTAACCTTTAAGAAAATAAGGTTACAAATGCGTTATTACTTTTGAGGAATGAGATGGAATGCCTCCCTGTTATTGTAGTAATTCTCTATTCCTTCATACCGACAGAAATCGTTAAAAAGACAGTACTCACTTAGAGGGATAGGCAAAATAGTAATCTCATAAGTTGTATGCGCACCTCTAAGCACTAAGGTGACTAATGTCTCACAGCCTGATATTATACCGGTTCTTTTCACGCTTCATATCGGAACACTGTAGTGAATGTAACTGTCCTAACCTAGACGGAGATGATGTGACTAATGTGTCTTACCATTTGTCAAATTTAAATCGAAAAAATTAACCTAACTATAAAAAATGCATAAAATTTAAGTGTCAAAGTAAATCACAGTTCACATGATGGCAAGTGGTCACTGCAGCCCATGGAGATCAGCAACCAACTGTAAGCGACGAGTGCTTGTAGTTATACTGGCTCAGTACACTATTTAGTCTTGATCACAGCAGTTCAGGCACTGTTGCTTGGCAGCAGAAATAGTTGAACGGGACCTCACTCAGATGGACTCCCAGTCCTAAAAGAAGTCCTAAAGAACAGAAGAAGAATAATTATTATCTTATCAAATTTAATTAAATGTCGTAATATATAAAAATTGCTGTTAATTTCATAAATTTTCTCATATATGAGATAAGCAATTCTTGAGCGCGTTTTCAACGTTAAGCTTTAACTGTGAACATGGGGTCTCACAGACAGTTTGCAGTTGCTGATTTCTTAGAATAACCTATTTACCACCACCCCTTGCGGGTGGGCGTCTCAGTAACTTCCAGTGCCACCAAACGCTCGATGAAGGAGGAGGTTGTACCGTCCAGTACCAAAAACGTAAGTTACACGTATTTAAAGTTTAGACGGGGTATGTGAGACTCCATGTCCATATTTCAATAAGAAATAATATTATACCACCTTTACTTTTGTTTTAGATATTTGTTGTTTTAAATGGCCGAAAATAGTCGACCAAGCCCTTTCAGATCAAAAATTAGAACAAAAAAAATGCAGTATAAAGACCGACAAAAATATTGCGTTTAAATGATTCGTCTAATGGTATAAATATTTTTTCGAATTCTTGACTTAAGTGGTATAAATATAAAAATATGCTAGATGTTACTCACAAGATGACCGTCCTGAGGGCCTGGATGGTTTTCCGATAGGAATTGTTCCTATAGTAATTTCTACAGTTGAGTTAATCCCGGTCAGCCCCTCGAGTAATATGAGGCGACTAAGACTCCGTGACGGACAACTTCAGGCTCAGATGCAGAAGGTGGGTACTCCTGGATATTAACCGTAATATCCGCTGATTTATTTCCATTTGCCCTTAACCCTTGGCCATTTGATAAACCATCATTATAGTTTTTAAGAATACGAAAAAATAAGACTTCTAATTTTATCTGAAGTTAAGTTAATTATTGTATATGTAGTTTGGTGTCGTTTTATTCCCGCCAAAACCAACATTTTTTCAAATAGATAAACTGTTGATTTTTCATTCTGAATATTTTAAACTTAATTATTAACGTTCCTCTGATACTGTTTTGAAAAAATACGTCACAACCACAGGTTAAAGTCAAAATTTCAGCCAGTATACGTTCCAATGCTGGGCATATGCCTCATCTCATTTCTGACAGCGTTTAAGGCAAAGAATATCCACTCTGTTGCCCCAATGCGTGTTTGCGAAATGCACATATCTTCGAAATATTTTTTTCTTATTTTTTAGACATGCAGGTTCCTCATGGTATTTTCTTTCACCGCCGAGAATGTGGTAAATCAGCACTTAAAATTGCAATTTTAACAATTTTATTGCTGTCGATGGGGATTAAGCCCTTGTTGCTCGCGTACAGTGAAATTTACAGCGAGCACTTAGCCCCTGAGCTACCACGGCAACCTTCCTCCAGACCACGGCGGCCAGTCTCATAGGAGACTAGCCATCTGCACAGGACTGGATTATAGAGCTCCAGTGTGTGCGCTTACGCAGATGCAAGCTCTCTCTATTTACTCACTCTTATAGTTCGATGTGACGGCAATCTAACACGATTGGAGAGAGATCAGGCGGGATATCAACAGGTTTACGTGATGTCTGAGGCACGGGGGTGAAACTCCTCTGATGACTTCGAGCTATAGCTGAAAATTTCTGACAGAAAAACTTAATCAATAACTGATATTTGGCCCGACCCGGGATTCGAACCCAGGACCACATGATCAACAATCGCGTTTACAATCACTAGACCAACGAGGCAGTCGAATCACATTGCACTATGAGATAAGAATAGGATAATTATTAGTATATTGTATGCTATGTTTATTTCAGATTAGGGCAATCAAAAAAAATATTTTATGAGTGGAAACTTCTAGGGGCAGATAAAGATTGCATGAGTATTATGAATGATTAACAAAACTAAAATTATGTTAGGTAAACTCAATTATGTGTCCTTTGAAACTGGAGTCGTTCATTAATAAACAAAATTAACTAAAACAAAGCGACATTTCCTTAACCCTTATTTTATCAAATAAGTTATTCAATATGAAAAATAATTTGATTTCAAATGTATACGATTTTTATATAAGTATACGATTTTTAAAAATATTCAAAAAAATGTATCAACCGTTACACAAAGACCAGCTATAACATTTTGAAGTGAAAACTTCTTTAGTATTGTTGTGATTTGAAAGTCTATGAAAAAAAAAAGCGACAGTTAAAAGGGACAGACACATAAATTCATAAAATTCAACGTAGGAGAAAATGAGATAGCAAGCAATATAGACCAATGCTCGCGAGAAAAAAGTCGTTAACGCCGCTGAAACGGCGGCGCTTATGCATTTTTTTCAACAAGGAACGAAGGTTTCGTGTGCCTATGGAATAAACAAGCAGCGAAAAACGGCAAAAGCTAAACTTCGTAGTAGGTAAAATTGATATAAACCTTTTTGTAATTAGTAAGTTCCATATCTGGGGGCACGGCAGTCCCCCGCCAAGTCGAGCAAAAAAAGCGGCACGGCCGTACTATACTTTTCTCGAAGCAATTCAGGCCATTTTCAATCACCTATAACTTCGTAGTGGATTAAACTAGAAGCCTGAATTTTCAGTAACCAAGTAGCCATTATATAAACATGATATATCCAATTTGAACCAGTAGTTTAAGAATTATAACTAGTCAAAGTTTCTTAATTTTGTCACTCACTGACTGACCGATCATCAAAACTCTAAGACACTTCTAGCAGACATAGAAGCTTCAAATTTAGAATGCAATTAGTGTTTAGTGTATAGATCAAGGAAAAACTAAAATATTTTTTAATTTCGGTCCAGTTTTCTAGATACACCAACTGCATAAATAACTTTGTAATTCTATATGAATATATAGAATTACAAAGTTATATTTGCAGTAAATGAATCAGTGTACTTGTGTGTATATAATAGGTGTAGATAGGTACGTTGTTGGTATTCAAGAAGTACCGGAAAGGTAAAAAAGTAGGACTATCTTATCTACAAAAAGAAATGAGATGCCATCAAAACATAACTTGTAAAAAAAACCAAGTCTCGCAACTCAGTTCTTCTACCGTAAAAAGTTGTAAGATCCATGTAATACCAAGTCGGTTAATTTATTCAGTCCCTACTTAAGGATCCTTCTGTTTTAAGTTATTACGTAATTAGCTAACCTAAGAACATTTTATAGTGACCATATCAATGTTAAAAATCTTTTATGTTTTAAATATATAGATTGACTTGGCAATCGCACTAAGCAATCTAATTTAATATAATATGTATTATTTGCACATATTACCCCTTTAAACTTGCACATATTATTGTGAGATACATTGTGTTTTCATGCGATGGCCTAGTCAATCTATATATTTAAAACATAAAAGATTTTTAACGTCGATTTTCGACGACACTTTGTCATGTCCTATTTGAAATCCTCAAATTCGCAAAAAAAATATGTGGGTCAATCGGTTAAGTAGTTTAGGAGTCTATCGCGGACAAACAACGTGACACGTAATTTATATATATTAAGAGTATTGAATAAAAAACATTTCCATGCATTTTCTATTTCTACTGCAGTAGCCATATTTGTAGCCGTGACAGCTCGGATGGTTAGCGCTCGCTGTAAACTGTAACCCGGGTTCGATCCCCGCTGGCACCAATAAAATTGTTAATTGCAATTTTAAGTGCTGATTTACCACGTGCTCGTCGGTGATGGAAAACATCGTGAGGAAACCTGCATATCTGAAAAATAAAAAGAATATTTCGAAGACATGTTAATTTCGCAAACACGCATTGGGGCTCTCAGAAATGAGAGGCCTGTGCCCAGCAGTGGTGACGTATATAGGTTGTAATTTTAACTTTTTTAATTTTAGTCATGTACCATCAGGTGGCCTATGTGTTTGTTTTTCATTTTAGTCTTTTCAGTTTTATTTAAAAAAACGACATATATAAAAGTGGCATAATGCAGGGTTACCTAATTTAGGTGAGAAATACCGCATTGAATTACACCTCTGGTTTATTGCCAACAATCTATTGAGAGCATCCGTAAACTTGTCGCTAGGCCGATGAGAAAAATCGCCAGCGAGGGACCACTTTGTTTCAAATGGCTCCTAATTTATTATTACAGGGAATTCGGCTTAGACATTGTTAACCTCGTTTTGTATTCTCTTGCATTCTTATCATAAGTAACTTTAGAATACTTGATTTGTTACTTCTGTTTAAAACCTTAAACGTTTTATGAAATAAAAAAAATTATTCGATATTTATTATAGTATTTACTTAAATAGAGTTAAATTATTTAAAGATATTTATTAAAAAATATAAAAGTTTTGTACTTCTTTGGACTTAAAAATTCATTTTGTTAAGAATATAATCGTTAAGAAATTAACGCTGCCAAACTCCTCTTTCATTTCACTTTCTCGCGTCTTAGTTTTAAGACATTCACGTGGTGATATGGGTTTAGTGGATTCTTTTTAAGTCACCACTACTAGGCGATTGATTGTTTCGTTATCAGTAACCCGGTGAGCTAAGACCCCAGCAGCTGTCGTGATAAACTTTCTTTCAAAAACCTTTTTTATAGAATTGAGTGACAAACGAGCACACAGTCCAACTGATGGTAAGTGGATGCTGTGGCCCATAGACGTCTACATTTATCCTCAATTAAGAATCAAAATGTAAATGCGTTGTCACCCCTGAGGACTAAGATGGAATGTCTCGATTCCAGTAAGAAGAGTCTCCAGTTCTCTTCACTCACCATACGCAACACAGCAGCATTACGCTGCTATTTTACGCTGGTATTCCGTGAGAGCGTGGTCCCCCCCCGGTCGAGACGACCCATTCGTGCTACAACTACAATATAGCTGTAGTGTGGCTCTACCACGTAGAAAATCTATATCATATATCTATAACTTAATCTATGTCTACACATTACTCATACTAATCTGTTTATGTGTATACATTACGAAGGCTTCGTAGCGCATTGGCTTACCTTGCGCTGTGGCGCTGAGGGCCGCTGCTTCGAATACCGCACGCAACAAGTATTTATATGGCTTACACATTATTGTTCTGCGTCTGTATACATAACTTTGTGCAATTTATGTTTGCAAATTGCCTCCACAACACAGAACAAAATCCAACTTTGGTTGGGGTGACGTTTTTTTTTAAAACACCAAGAAAGAAAAATCCTATTTTGTCTCACTTATTAGAAAGCTTAATTCGCTTCAGGTTATTATTTAAAATCAATGAATTAGTGACTTTTTGCTAATATATTTTTTAAATTATTACTCTGTCTTAATCTATAATCTTCTGTCGCTCCCAATAATTTATTCATAGTATACAAACGTTGTAGTTGCATGTAGGTAAGTGGTTATGCATTACCTTTTATCGTGGTTTGGAATCCCAGTCAAGCCCAAAATTTAGTAAGTGGTTTCTGTCAAGAAACTCGTAGTCAGGAAGCTAACGGTGATTAACTCCATTGCCTTGGAAATCACGTAAAACCGTAAGTTCTGCGCCCGATCTATCTCTGGTGGTGTCGAGTGACTGTCCCATCTATCTATGAGAGTGTAGAAGTAGGGACTGTACCTAGTCCTAAGCATACACTCGGACACTCTCACTCTAATCCTGTCCAGTGCAGATTACGTTTCCTTTGTACTGGCCGTAGTTACCCCACGGTCTGCAGAACGTTAATATTTAAAATATTTCCAAATTTAAATGTCTCGGTATCTTTTTTTCTAGTTTTACTTAATGAATTTTACTAACTTTGTTTTTCATTTTTTTTAAGGATGCTCATCGGTAAAATTTCTGTGTCGAAGATAGAGATATATACCTATGCATATTGCCTTTAATAATTCAACTAACTGTGTCGTTAAAGTTTGGCAATTATTCTAGTCTAGCTGCAGATAATATCATCCTTACTGAAGTTATGAAAAAAAAAACTCCAAGAATAGTACATTCAAACATAAGCAGTTTTGGACTTCCTTAACATCCAGCAGGGGAACATCACACAAGTGTGTTAATTACTTCAGATGACATCTAGCATTTCTTATATTGACCGCGCTGGGTACAAGGATTGGTATCAAGCAAATATTTTAGCATTGGTAATGTTACCCATATGTCTTCTCAAACAGAGCAGAACCACACTCTCCTAATTTACGAGCATAAAAAGCAGCTTTATTTTATTTTATTTCGTCGGGTATGTGTAAGGATCCAAAGACCCTTTTAATCGCCATCAGTCAATCGCCACATTTTTGTTTGTCGATGGGCATGTTAATTGAAATGTGTTTTTTTTTTCAAACTTACTAGGCTCCTTTTAACTTCACCTGTTAATATACGGGGTCAAATTTGAGACTGAATTTTATTACAGTTCCACTTTATACTAACCGATTAAGCTGAAAATTTTCACCCACTTAAAGTATTGGCGGCAATAGAACTCAATATACCTACTCAGTTTTTTTTAAATGGCAGCCGATCTAATATGAAAGATATATTTTCTTTTCAAACCACTTAATAAAAATATGTAGTCAAAGGGTTTTTAAGCAGAATACGTGTCATCATTCTAACTTCAATATAGCGGATGTTTAATATATATGAAAATAAAAAAAAAATTAAAAATACTTTATTTGAAAGTTAGCACCTTTACAAATAATTTAGCAGTGGTTCTCAGACTAGTACGTACGTACGTACGTAGTAGGCACGTAGACCTGTATCGTGAGAGCTATATACACATATGTATTAACAAAAAACAGAAATTTGTGCACGGCTGACTTTACAAAGCTTTCCCTTTAAATATCTACTCCAATTTATTTATGGTCTATAAATATAAACATATACTTAAAGAAATATACACACATTAAATATATTATATATACACATCCATTATACTACTCAAACATACATACATACATCCATATACATCCATATATATATATATATATATATATATATATATATATATACATACATACACACGCATAGATATTATAATTTGTTAGTATTACTGTATTTTGAATTTGCAATTACTGCTATAATAACAATATCGATATCAATATTGGGCACGTAGCTACTATGACAATGTTTGAAACAGCTTTTCTGTTTGTTAGTAACTAAGCGTAAGCAACCAATTTCGTATTTTTATTCTAGCTGTGTTCGTCGAGCAATCTCTTATGTCGCATGCCTTCATAACTTTATTATAAATTAGTTTTTCAATGAATGGACTAAATCGTTTTGCGAAAGCTGTGCGAACGCTTGGTAATGGCATTCGAAACACACGTTTTTTCATCAGCTCACTGCATTTATGTGAGCCTAATATTTTCCTATGAACACATGTAGCCACACATAAAATAAATAGCTGCCGAACTGTAAGTACTTTAATATCTCTGTACAGTTTAACTGTTGGATACCTGTATTTCTTGTTAAGCATAACTTTCAGAACCGAACGTTGAGCTCTCTGATTCTTATCATAATTATTTTGGAAGCGCTTCCCCAGCAAGAAATACAACACGTTAGCAGAGACTGAATAGGGCATAATAGATGGACATCAATGTGCTCAGGGGTGCAGAGTTTCTCAGCCGTCTCATTATGTAAACTATGTTACGAATTCTTGTTGCCAATGCCGATATATGCGCCTTGAAGTTAAGGTTGTGATCAATTAATATACCCAGGTATTTAATGGATTCCATTCTTCGATTTTTTCACAACTACACAAATTATTTTCAGTCGTGCAAAGATGCAATCCTACGTGTTTGTCAGTAGGTGGTGTTGACGAACGGGTCTTGTGAAAGCAAATATAATTAGTTTTCTCGACATTAAGAGTTAACAGGTTTGAGTTTAACCAATGAGAAACCTGAGAAACCCCACGTTCCGTCACAGAAATGGTATCAACCCATCTTTTTCCACTGTATAAAAGGACCGTATCATCAGCATAACATATTATTTCTGAATGTTTTGAGTTGAGCTGATGTATATATATATGTGCAACTCGATTTAATATGATCGAGTTGCGTGACCATGTCAACAGTAAAACCCAACCTTCTTCGCGTTCGAGGCGTGCAATGCAGGTTTTGGAGTCGGGTTGTTTTGCGAATGTTCTCGCGTATATTTCACTACGTTATAGAACCACGCTGCAGCTATATTAGTTGTAGCACGAATGGATCGCCTTGACCGGTGTAGGAATAACGGCGTAAAATAGCAGCATAAATCTGCTGTGTTTCGTACGTTGAGTGTAGAGAAGCGGAGACAATTTTAACAGAAAAGGAGGTATTCCATCTGAGATCTGAGAGATGCCAGCGAATTTGCATTTCGGTTCTTAATGGAAAATTAATGTAGATATGAATGGGCTACAATATCCACTTACCCTTATGTGTACTATGTGTTCATTTATGAACCTTATTCTTTAAAAAACAATTATTTTTATTCAAAAACTTACATATATAGTACTTTCCAGCTTATATATCAAATATCTGCAATAAATTCTTAAAATAACCAGAAATATTAATATCTTAAATCTTATGATTCTACGACTTATTAAGACTTTTCTTGGACCACCTAGATTATACTACTAGATTTATATTTCGTCGCTCCCTTTAAACTAAGTTTAGTCTTTACTCGATTTCAAGATGGAACAGCTGACTGTTACCACTTACAAAAGTTTCTGATTTATCCACTTTCAAAGTATGTTATACAGAAGGTGCATTCAACATCCTTTAAACCAATAAAATCAGCCTGGTGAGAGAAGATCCCAGCAGCTGTTAGGTAGTATTAATAATCGTTATCTCTCGTACCTATCTCAACTCATTACGCAGACTTTCATCTCACTCATTTAAAATCTTTATTGTCACATTTGTGGATTTTCGTATTTTTTAATAAGAAATTAGCCTCATTTCAGAGTGCCTAAGTTCCTGAGGACGCTATCTGACAGATACAAATTGCCACTATGAAAGGTTATTTTATGCAGAGAGTTATCATAGTAACTCGTAAGGATTTGCCTTGATCTTCACCTTTAGAAGTTAGGTAGAAAATCACAGTGCCATTGCATTAAATTTTCTGCTCGTAACCGGCCATTCTAATTTTTTTTGGTATTTCCTATAGTTGCAACTTAACCACGGGGCGAAATGGAGTGATGCTCTTATGCCATACTATATGCCATTATGTGTATAATTTACCACTTAATTATAACACAATAAACTTACATTAACCACTACAGTGTACTTCTTTGTTATTTTTTTACAAGTCTGAAGTAATAAATCATCATTCGTGCCACATGATGGTAAGTGGATATTCCGGTCCATGGACTCCTACAGCCAACTATGTAACAAGAAGGTTAAAGATGCATGACATCCAGAAGATTTATATGGAATGCCTCAAATCCCTTATGCTGGCTTTTTGTATCCTTCAGACTAGAGCACATTAATGCAAGCACTACTATTTCACCACAGAAATAGGCGAGAGGATGGAACTTACCCAGATGGACTCCTGGGCAGAAAGGGCTAACCACCTAGTTAAATCCTTTATGAAAAAAATGAGAACTCGAGTACACCTTATATAATACAAAATTTACTAGATATATATAATACAAAATTTACAATCATTAGAGAGAACTTCTTGCGTAAGATGTTATAATTTTTACGCTATAACCTGGTAAAATAGTATATAATTTTTTTTTATGACGGGGACGAATACTGGGTTTTTATGGACGATAAATATTTAATTTTCAAGTATGCAAGAGGTTATCACTTCAGATGTTGAATTCGGGACTCACAATGATAGAATTTTGCGTGGCGATTATTACATTTACTATGTGATAACAGTTGAAGAATTACTATCACCTCATTTTACGTTGGTGTGCTAAAATTTTACTGGGTGTAGGAAAAAATTATAACCACAGTCGTGATGTTTGCAAGATAATGTCCTATCGCGATTTAAGGCTCTTCCATAGACACAAATTTTTTTTTAGAATTCTCTCACAAAATTAAGCATAATGAAGCCATGCTACGGCTGTATTATGGTTGTAGCAAGTATGGGTTTCCTTGCCCGGGACACGATCACGCTCTTACAGAATATCAGCGTAGAATAGTGTCTGCGTTTCGTATGGTGAACTGGAGACTTTTTACTGTAAACTGCATTTTGACTCTCAATTGGGGTAGATGTGTACATGTCACACATCTATTTACCATCAGTATGAACGTATGCTCACTTGTCGCCTTTATTCTTACATTCCATCTCAGGTTACCTTGGTATTTCGAACTTTATTGTATTTCTTTTTTAATATCAAAGTGACAAAATAGCTTATTATTCATTAATTTAGTCCATCTAATGAAAAGGCATCTGACTTTTTAAATGACCGTTTTTAAAATTGAAAAAATTAATTGACTTACAATCCACTTCATGGTAAATGGTTGCTATAGCAGTAAGTCTGCAGTAAACTTTAGGCAAATAAGATTTTAAATGCGTTAATACTTTTGAGGAATGAGATGGAATGCTTACCTGTAATTGTAGTAATTCTCTACAAATATGGTAAGAAGGTGGTACTCACTTAGAGGGAGAGGCAAAATAGTAGTGCTGCCTACTCATAAGTTGTATGCGCTGCATCTAAGCACTAAGATGACTAATGTTTCACAGCCTTCAGTTATACCGGTTGTTTTCACACGCTTCAAATCGGAACACAGTAGTGAATGTAATTGTCACAACCCAGGCGGACTTCAAGATAGAAAATGAGTCTTACCACCTATTAACTTATCTATTTATTTCTATTAATCCTTACACAATGATCAAGAACAAAAGGCAGACTTAACGCTAAAAGCATTCTCTGTAAGGCAACCTTAGGGCTTAGGCAACCTTAGTCATAAAACGTAAGGCGGTTACAAAAAAAGCACAATAGAAATATAAATAAATTACATACATATGTTTATACCTACCGTATGTATGTACATATACTACTAGGCATATACACGTTGATTAGTATTTTTTTTTTGCATTTGCTAAAGGCATACATCAGCCGTTTGCCTTAAGCTTATTTTTCATTCATAAGTTATTAAACATAAAAAAATATCTAAGCATGTACTAGAATTTCCTTTTAAGTGTATCTTTTCCTTGTGATTCGTCCTTCAAAGTATTACTCGCGAAATGGGGATAAACGAATTAATTGCTCAATATTAAGAACGTTTTCATATTCCTCTTTTAGTAACGCTAATAAAAAATTTATGCGCGCTCTTTCCGTTGTGATGACATTTTAGTATCTTATTAACCTTAGATAACAGTATTAAAGTTAAATATTACTTGAAATTTTGTTATTACAGTCCTCCGCTACACATAAAACTGCCCTATAAATTGTCTTATTATATCAGGATTTAGGCGTGTCGCACTTCATGAGTGGGGTAGCAACCACAGTATTTTATTTTTACTACTTTCAGTGTTTATCAGGAAGATGCTGCTAATCATATACTGTTTCAGTTGCTCTCTGTCGCCTCTTACAACACCCACGGCATGATGTGCAATACTGGTGGATACACTCCGCCGCCACTACACAGCGCCTTAAGATTATTAGCCTCACTATAAAAAATGCATAAAATTTAAGTGACAAACTAAATTACAATTCACTTGATGCCAAGTGGTTACTGCAGCCCATGGAGATCAGCAACCAACTGTAAGCAACGAGGGCTACGGGTGCGTTGTCAGGTCTTCTGATTTAGATCTCTCTGCCTGTAGTTATACTGGCTCAGTATACTAATTAGTCTTGATCGCAGCAGTTCAGGCACTGTTGCTTGGCAGCAGAAATAGGTAAATGGGACCGCAGATTGACTCCCAGTCAAAAAAAAAAGTCCTAAAAAAACTAAAGAAGAATAATTATCGGATCAAATTTACTTAAATGTTGTAATAGGTATATAAAAAGTAAATTTCATAATTTTTTCTTATATACGAGATAAGCGATTCTTGATCGCGTTTTCAACGTTAACTTTTAATATTGGACGTGGGGTCTCACAGACATTTTGTAGTAGCTGATTTCTTATAATTACCTATATTTACCACAATTTTTGGACAATTACGGATGGAGACGGAGAAAGACGGAGAAAGACAATTTTTGGACTTCCCTAGAATACATTCTTCAATTAATATCTCCTAAAGAAACTACTTTACTGGGAGGTGATTTAAACGGCCACATCGGAGAAGCAAACAGCGCTTTCAAAAGGGTGCACGGAGGTTACGCATACGGAACACTAAACGATGCTGGTAAAGTCATTCTCCCCACGGCAGCAGCCTTCGATCTTGCTATTGCCAATTCCTTTTTCGCTAAAAAGATCGAACATCTGATCACGTATAAAAGCGGCCAAACATCTTCACAGATTGACTACATACTAATCAACCGAGCTCACATTGGTCGTGTAACAAATTGTAAGGTTATTCCGGGAGAATGCGTCGCCCCCCCAACACCGTATTGTAGTAATGGACGTGCTATTCAAACGACATCCCAAGGAAAAACCAACTCAAATTCCTGAACTCACCAAAGGGTGGAACCTAAAAGGTGAGAAAATTCCCGAGTTCTGTGAACGTCTTGCTGATTTAAAGGTTGATGTTAAATCAGATATTGACACCATATGGGAACATTTACGTAAGTCTATTATAACTACTGCAAACAACATTCTCGGCCGTACAAAAAGCGGTAAAAAATCCGACAGAGAGACGTGGTGGTGGACAGAGAAGGTGCAAGATGCAATACGGGAAAAGAAAGATGCTTTTAAGACCTGGCAGTCCAATTTAACCCCAGAAGATCGGGAAAAGTACAAAGAAGTTAAAAAAGTTACCAAGAAAGTTATAGCCATAGAACGTGCGCAGTCCCAGAAAACGCTTTATAGTAAGTTAAACACAAAAGAAGGCCAAAAGTGTATATACATATAAGCTAGCAAAACAGCGTTGTCATAGCACAAAGGATCCGGCCAGGTGTAAAACTGTCAAAGGTCCAAATGGTGACTTGTTATATAAAGACCATGATGTCATAACAGCTTGGCATCATTACTACGAACAGCTACTATCCCTACCCCATCTAGCTGCCACACAACTTCCTGGATTGGAAGTGAATGCAGGACTTATACCTCCAATACATCCTGATGAGGTAAAGAAAGCCCTACATAAAATGTCCAACAAGAAAGCCATTGGACCTGACGGAATACCAGTGGAAGCTTGGAAATGCTTAAGTCCATGCGGACTCGTACTGCTAACCGATTTCTTTAACTGTATGTTATTCTCTTCAAAAATGCCAAAGGCGTGGAGATTGAGCACTATAGTTCCCATCTACAAGGGAAAGGGTAGTAAGTACGAGTGCAACAACTACCATGGAATCAAGCTCCTCAGTCACACCATGAAGCTCTATGAGAGGGTAATTGACAGCCGCATAAGATCCGAGTGCGAGCTGTATAAGAACCACTATGGCTTCGTACCTGGATTATCTACCACGGATCCGATGTTTGCTCTTAACACGCATTTCATTTGCTGTCAATGTCTTGAGTAGATATGTTAATAATCCAAGTCAGTAACATGTGAATGCTGTAAAACGTGTTATTAGATATCTAATTAATACTAAAGATTTGTGTATAAAGTATGGAGAAAGCAGTGATCTCACTGGCTATTCAGACTCAGATTTTGCAGGCAATGTGGACACTTATAAGTCTACTACAGGGTACATTTTCAATATGAATGGAAGACCTATAACGTGGTTTATTAGATTTTTTTCATAGATAGATAGATAGAAGTCAGAAACAGAAGACTACCGCTCTCTCCACTACTGAAACTGCAAAAGAGATATTGTGGTTGCAGCAACTATTGTCAGATTTAGATGAAAATATTAAATGTGTGTAACAATTGTATGTTGATAATCAGAGCGCCATTAAATTAATTAGCAATTCTGTTTATCATAAAAGAACTAAGCACACAGATGTGAAATACAATTTTGTAAGGCAAAAGGTTGCGTTAGGTATAATTAAATTAAATTATATTCCTAGTAACAGTCAATTAGCAGACATGTTAACAAAAGCGTTACCAGTTCAATCTTTTGCCTAATTTAGAGATCATATTTTTTATAACTTATGTGATTAAATTTCAATGGGAGATATATGGTTAAACTTTTAGTGGGAGTGTTGAATTAAATAAGCTTTTAAAAAGTTTAACCAGGTGACAGCATTGTCTATGACTCTCTTTTCTATTATTATTGTACATCGCGTTCTTGCTGTGCAGTTGAAGAATAAAAGTTTTCATATTCAATTAATTAACACCTTTTTATTGATAAAAACACCCATAACCCTTTAAATAGTTTCGAGTCTTTTATATTGCGTCTGAAATAAACTCTTGTTTATTTATAATTTAGTTGTACACAAGTCCAAACATTCCCTTCTATCTGTAGCTTAAGAACAAAGAATAAAATATATTTTTTCTAGAAAGATGTTTCTTTTTATTATTCTTACAAAAAAGATAAACACCTATTTTCGAATCTTAAGCTATAATTATATCTTATATACTCCAAGTAAATTTCATGTGGTCAAAAAAAGCTTGCATATTATTTTAAATTGAGATGATAAAATATTCATCTATGAAAAAAATCTAATAAGCATACTCTTTTATCAAAAAGTCTGATACTAGATATGTACTATAACCATCTCATTGACATCTGGTGTTATATATTTCGGAACAGCAACGGGCAGCAGTGTCTAAGGTGTGAGACGTCTGATATTGGAACCCTCAATCTGATTTCCTAGCGTGATAATTAGGAAAAATTCTTCTTAGGTCGGCGATAGTGGGTAGTCTCTTATTACATTCCCAGTTCTACCTTCACTTTCATAATAAAATTAGAATAAGAAGTAGAACACTAAAACCCACTCTTTTAAGCAGTAGAAAGTTTGAGGTAACTGAAGTGCTTAAGGGATTCCGTCGACGTCATTTAATTCGTTATTTTGTAAATCGCGAATCTGTTCTTTTAAAACTGATCAGTGTTATATCGTTACGGATAGTACTACGCACGCTCGACAAGCGGGTTGGACTCCGCAGTTTTTTTATTATTTTGAGTTGTTGCCAGAAAAAGCTTCTGCCCATCTCCTGTTACATTTTTCCGCTGTCGGCTGTTATGACACTCTCGGAACGATATATTAATTTTCCGCGCTGGTCCAATACGTCCACATACACCACTACGTACTTCTTATTGCTATCTATATCTACATAGTGGTACATACACTAGGTGGTAGTACACCGTTTCTGCTTAATTGTCCGCTTGGGTAGGCACCACCATCTTACCTATTTCTGTCACCAAATAGCTGTGCCATCACTGCTGTGTTCCGGGCTGAAGTGTATAGAGATTCACTTAAGTTCCGGGCTATATCTTTGTTTGAATTTGGCTGATGGTGTCCAAGAACTGTAGTCATTACCATTGCGCTGTAAGTTTGATTTTCATTTCATTTTGATAAAAATAGCTTAATTCGACGGGTTCTACGTAAACTAGTTCAACACACAAATTGCCAATAACCGTTTTTGTTTACATCAAACGCCTTAAAATAACCTATATTTTGCATCCTATAAAATGTGTTGCTAAATTCCAAATAGTTTTGAAGATACAAACTTGTACACTGATGCAAATGAAATAACTTTAAGTCAAACGACTGTGTACGCCGATGCAAGTTACTTGCACCATTATAGACAGATGCATTCTATGTGATGCGTCAATGCAAGTGAACCTTACACCAATATGCGTGACACGGCAATGCAACGTGGACCTACCTAAATTGCTATAATTACAATTCATTTAAGCTTACGTATTTAGTTTGCTAAAATTACGTGTGTTTATTGTATTTTTTGTTTATCTTTACCGTATGTTCATATCTTTACTCGCTCTAATACAAAAAATTCATGTTGCTTACTGAAGTACGTTGTAGAGTGGTGTAAAAGATGTTTAACGAATATTTGTAAATCATTTAAAAAAAAAAAAACATATTTAAGAAGTTAACCTCTTCAATTTCAGTGGCAACTAAATGAAAAATTGAACTCTCATGTGAAACAGCACAGTACCACTTTTTTAAGAAAAGTTAAATTTTACCAAAAAGAAGCCTAGTAAAGAGATTATACTAAGCAACTGAAATATTTTCTTTTAATTTATAATATCCTTTAAACTAGTTTTGCACTTGTGTCAGTATACCACAGTCATTTAAAAAACATTTTTTTTCAAGTTATTGGAAACTTTTACAAGTTACTTCATTTAGAGAATATTATTTTACTGCTGCAATCAATGAGACTCAAATTATAAAACAAAATACACAATTACTTTATATAAATAAAAGATCCGCAATTAACAATACTTTTCATATTTTATGTTACTTTTAAGTACGGGCACTTTAGTTGTGAACATGTTTTTCATCAATAATATTTAATAGCCTAAGCAATCTTGAAGTTATATTTGTCGAAAGGCCGATAGTTAAAATTTAAATAAATATCTGCCCAAGGTTTTGATCGGATTCTAAGCTAATAATAGTTAATAAATAACTACTTTAATGTCCTCAGGTCATGAGTGTTGTTGTGTGTATTACAAAAAAGATAAAATGCACCTCAAAAGGCATCTAACAGTTTTGAATAAATAAGAAAAAGAAATAAAATGCAACATTCCTATAACTAAATAAATAGTTTAACACCAAGATCTTCGCCATTAATTTATTAGTCACTAACCTAACAACAAAAAATAAGTTTGATAAAGTTTCACATTTAAATTCAAGCTTTATCATAACATATTTGAATAGTCCAGTTAGTGTACAACGAAAAAGTAAAAATAAAAAATATTAAAGCAGTTTGCGAAAGAAGTAATAAAATTGTTACTAGTTAAATAATGAAAGTTCAATTTAAGCAGAAGATTTGAATATGTTAGTCGGAGACGTTTAAATCATCTAATTAGGATGGAGGGCTAATGAGGAAAATCGAAACCCACCTAGTATTTGTGCGAATAAGATTAGAATTTAGAGCTCGAAAATTTAAAAAACAATGATCAAAAATTTGAAAAATTTGCTGTATCCCTGAGTCAGATGAAGCTGTGACTAACAGCGCTAACATCTAGAAAATAGAGAGAATTCGTCATTCGCGCGGCTACAGGTCTCAAGACAAAACAAGCAAGAAAGAAGCTCTCAAGATCTCTATTAGGTTCATATAGTAATGAAATAGTGTTTTAGTGTTAACTGCCGCAATTTAATTGTAAAAAGTGTACAATATAGTTATTATTTCGAAGTTCTTTAATTTCGTCTTAACCCCTGTCAGTTTAAAATACGAGTAGCAATTATCATCAATTAAGTTATTAGTCAGACAGGTGCCACAGTAACTAGGTTTCTTCATAGTAGTTCAGTTTCTCCCTCATAATAAAACATAAATACAGTCCACTTAGCTCTCATCCCCTACATTACATATTTTAGTTCGCTTATTTCTGTGGGACTATACTAGCGCTACGAATACCACACAATACAGTACGAAAATTATTATGCTATTCGTTTAAGAGGGACAAAGGGAACATGGGATTTTACTGTGCTTCCCACAGGTTCACTGCTTGGGTTCGATGAGTAAAAACATTAAAAAATAACGCATTATTATAGAAGTTACAAAGAAATAATTAACAAATATAATACGGCTTCAGCAGGAATGGATCGTCTTAACCGGAGTAAAACCTCGCTCGTGCAGAATTCTAGTGTGAAACAGCAGAATAATGCCTTATTACTGGTAACGTCTATTATTTATTCTGTGGTAACGTGTAGTAACGAGTGAATGGACCACAGCATCCTCTAACCATCAGTAGAACTGTGCGTTCTTTTGTCATCCTTTATTCTATAAAAAAGTGTGAACATATTTTTTGCAAGCAAAATGAGCCAATCACTTTATAAAATTAAGCCTTACGTTGCATTAAAACTTTTGGTTTGCGGTGTGTTACTGATAAGGTCGAAGCTTGATCAAATTTATTTTAGATTACCTTTTTTCTTACTAGATGACACTAATGAGGTTTGAAATAGTTATATGCTTTGCATATTTGAAAGTTGAGGGTTGTATTTTTGAAATTGTGATCCATTGTAACTCAAAGATATCTAAATATATGTTCGATTATAAATCTATCAAAAAACGTCAAGTTGATCAAAAGTAGGCCTGGTATTATAATGTTTTAATTCATCAACTAGCGCGTGATAAATCAGTTTTTATATTACAATTAACAATTTCATAAGTGCCTCATGCTATGAAATTAAATACAAGCCTTCATCTACTGAGTTACCCTGGCTTTAATATTAGAGTAATGGAAAATTTTTGCTTTAACCGCTATACGATATTAATTATTTCGCTTTGACACATATATTCAATTTCAAGCAGTCAGCAAGAGTTTAAACTTCTTGTTATATAAATTTGAGAGACTATTTTATTTGAAACTAGCGACCTGACCCGGCTTTGACTGGATAAAATCGATTGATTCGTCGAGATTGAGATTTAAGATAATTAAAGACCATTTATATTATCAATCTTAAGTATTTACAAGAAAAAATGTAATAAAACATTCATTGCTGTTTGTTATGTTGGCAATCCAAAAAAATCTTTTTACAGTGTAAATATAAAATGTAAAAATGCTATTTCAAATCCCGTTAGTGTCCATTAGTAAGGATAAGAAAATGTAATATATATATGATCTGGCTTCGGTCTTATCAGTACAGGACCGCATACCAAGGGTTTTAATAAAACCTAGGTTTTAGTTATATAAAGAACTTTAATATTTCTTTCTAACAAGATTTAATTGTAATTACAAGAGGAGGACGAATCTTATCAATATTTTTACAGGATCTTGTGTTTCAACAATATCCAAGACTTCTTTAGTGCAAAGGATCAAATCTACTATATTATTTTTATGTTCGATACATAATTAAATTGTTTTTAGTTATTGAGACTTACAAAATCGTCCAATTTACATAAAAGTTCAATATTACCGAATCCCGACATGATTGAAGGCATCGTTTCTATAATTGCATAGCCAAGTTATTCCACTCAAATTAAAGTGACCTGCAATAAGTGTGGGTTTTTTTTTTGTAGAAGAAGGGGCAAACAATCATACGGCTCACCACTCACCTGATGGTAAGTGACTATCGCCTCCCATGAACAACCGCAACACCAGGGGGATTGCAGGTGCGTTGACAGTTTTTTTAGAAAGGAGTAAGCTCTTTTCTTGAAGGTCCTTAAGTTGTATGCGTGATCTTATTACTGAAAGCAATTTTTACGGACAACGAAAATAAGTTAAATAAATCTAAAAAAAATCCGTAAAATTAGTATTATTCAATTATGCAGTACGGAAGTTCCAGCAAACAAGTTTCATATTTGCCAGTCTCTCTTTCCATCCAATTATGATTATACTTGTAATGTGGGTGTTTTCAAGGCAAGAGTGAATAGGCTTTTATTAAGCCAAGTTAGTGCATTTCAGCATCTCACAGATAGTAGTTAAACACTGGCTTATAATAATAAATTTCTTTTTTGTGTAAAGTTTTTTTTAAGAGTAGGGGCGACGAACGAGCGCACTATCCACCTAATGGTAAATGGATACTGTGATTCATAACACCTACATTTATATAATACGTTGTCACTCCTAAGACTAAGATGGAATGGCTTATTTACAGTAAAAAGGGTCTTCGATTCTCCATACTAATTGTGTGACAAAAACAAGATTAAACTGCTGTTTATGCTGGCATTACGTGAGAGCATTGTCCTTCCTCCTTCGAGCCGACCCATTTGTGATACAATCATAATATGGCTGCAGCATACATATACTACGTACCACGTGAAGTTTTATTACTATTTACTTATTTTGGTCTCCAGTACAAAATTTTAACAATTTTCACGGCACAGGGCCCTAGCTTGGGTTAAGTATAATTACTATTACTTATCCTTTGATTCTATCGGCAAATATGTATAAGTCGCTACATAACATAAACAGTTTAGCTAACTTCTGAAATTTAACAAAGGAAATGACGCTAAGTTGCTCCTGTATCATAGTAAAACTTTGGGCAAGTCTTCTCTCTTTACAAGAAGCATCCTTTTATTACTTGCTGGCTGAGGCGAAACAAGTTTCTCAAAGTGTAGACTAATCTCGACTTAGCAATTTTGAGCGGTGCGCTTTGAATTGCATGAATGTCGTTATGCTTTCGAGAGACAGTTAATAATTTATTAGTACGAGAAAATCTTGCTTATTAAATTTTTTAAAAATTAACAAAACCCTGTAGTCTAACTGTGTAAAATCTATAACTCATTTATTTCCATGCGTTTTGTTAGTGGTTACTATGAGAAAGACCGTATACACCACATAGTCTGCAGTATTAAGCAAATACCCATTTTGTAACTGCTGTACTTAGAATAACTAGACGGTAGACTTGGAGCAACGCCAAGTGTTCAACACATTAGAGAATGGGTTTCTAACCCTTATACCAAGATGAAATTTTCTCTACGAGAATATTAAATTGTTTAAAGAAAATATTACCACTGTTATAATTTTTTTTATAAAATAATATTGATGGTCTTTCACGCCCTGTACATATAATTTACTTTGCTGTACACATAACTTAGCACAAAAATCAACTTTATTGAAACGTAAAAATCAAAACTATTCATCTATTTCAGCCGCTGCAATCATGTAGTGCCAATGGAACAATGAAGAGATGACAACTCCTAACAGTACACATAATATTTTAAGACTACCCACAACAAATAACATTTAATTTAACAAATTTTAGATGTTCGTAAGTCATTAAGTGGTATTGTGTTTAAGAAATGTTTTTAAGCAATTGTTTGTTGCAAATAATAATATAAAATAAGGTAGGCTTTGACCACCTATTCCTAGGCCCACCCTACACGTGTCCCCCGGGTGATGCAAAATGAGCGACAAGCCGATACCACAGACTCGGCTCCACGCCGTGGTAGCGGCGTAAAACATACCACCCCATATTTCGCACCATGAGGAACCATATAAAAGAAATGGCCCCGAGTTCCCGGCACCACTTTAATGGGGCAGGGGTGCGAAGAATCTCCGGGAGGAAAACCGGCGACGAAATTCGCCACCTGTCACTTTCTGTCTCCCGGAGAGGCGAAACGTGGATTGCAGAGGCCCGTCTGGCTACGTTGAATGTATGTTGGGCAATGAATAATAAAATGGATGAAGTATGCGATATGATGTATGATAGAGGAATAGGTGTGTTATGTGTAAATGAGACGAAAAGGAAGGAGAAGGAAGTCACTACACATGGCATGTATACCGCATACTGGTCTGGTGTAGACGAGATCGAGCGGGCATGCCAGGGAGTAGGTATCATCCTTTCGGAAAGAATGGACCAATGTGTGAAAGAGTATGAATGTGTAAGCCCAAGACTGCTATGGATACGAATGAAAGTGGGCCTAAAGAAGTTGTTTGTGTTAGGGGTCTACGCCCTAGACATGTCTAAGCCCACTTATATCCGAGAGCAGTTTTGGGAAATGGTAAGGATGGTGTTAATGAAGTGTAAGGTAAATAAAAATATTATTATGCTAGGAGATTTTAATGGAAGGGTTGGGGTGAGGAGGCTTGGTTATGAAAGGATATTGGGAACGTTTGGTGATGAAAGTATAAATGATAATGGTGAAAATCTCCTCACCGTATGAATGGAAAAGAATCTTTTTGTGACGAACACTTGCTTTCGCCACAAGAGGATTCACATGTATACTTGGGAAAGAGGTGACGATAGAAGCATGATAGATTTCATAATTGTGGATGAAAGATTGAGGGGCGCAGTGGTAGATACAAAGGTTTACCGGGGTTCTAACGTAGGAACGGATCATTATTTGGTTTTATGCCGAATTAATGGTCTATTCAGGCGTTGGCGACATCGATCATCTGTGTCTACCATTGCGGTACAGCATATTAGAACAGAAAGGTTACAAGATGAAGGTGAGAAAAACAAGTGCAAATGTAGACTGAAAGAAAATATAAGTGGTTTGGATGAATTATGTATGAAGGAGTTATACTTGGAGAATGTATGGCAAAACGTAAAGAAAGGTATAGTGGATGCAGCTACCGAAGTATGTGGTGTTAGTAAGAGAAAGAATGAAAGGAAAAATAATACGTTATGGTGGGATGATGAGATACGTATGGAAGTTGAAGCAAAGAAGAGAGCATGGCTAGATTTACTAGCAACAAAAGCTGGTAATTCTAGCGGTACGAATGATGATATTGAAAGAAAAAAGGCAGTCTTTAGACATCTTAATAAGAGAGTAAAAGAAGTAGTTGAAAGAAAAAAGCAAGAAAGAACGGATAAAAATGATAAAAGAATGTCGGATAACTTCTAGGCAAATATTAAAATGTTCGGGAAACTTGTAAGAACTGCCAGGGGACATTCAAAATAGCCTATGATGAATGCTATAAGAGACGAGAATGGCTATATTCTGAATGATGAAATATTCCTTCCATCTCTTTAAACTCAAATTAAAGAGATGGAAGGAATATTTTGAAAGCGTGTTTATGAGTGAGGAGACAACGTGTGTACTAAGTGAAGTAGAAACTCCGAAAGAAGAGGAAAGAGGTAGCGAGATAAGTATAGATGAAATAATGAAAGCAATGAAAAGCATGAAAGCCGGTAAGGCTGCCGGATATGATGGAGTTTCACTCGAAATGCTAAGGGCTGGAGAGGAAGTCGTGGCAGGCCTGCTGCACACCTTATTTAATTTATGCTGGGAACTGAAGCGGGTACAGGTAGACTGGTGCAAAGCCGTGATAGTCCCAGTATATAAAGGAAAAGGGTCGCAGCAAAACTGTAAAAACTACCGTGGCATCATTGTGGGAAAACTGTATGCTAAGGTACTGATTGAAAGGGTCATGAAAGAAACTGATGGAAAAATTTGGGATGTGTAAGCGGGATTTAGAAAGGGAATGGGATGTACAGATCAAGTCTTTTCCATGCGCATGATCGCGGAGAAGTTTTTGGCCAAAAACCAAAAGGTTTTTTGTGCGTTCATGGACTTGGAAAAGGCCTATGACAGAGTGGATAGGGAGGTGCTATGGCAAACAATGAACTCATTTGAGTTGAGCGCTGGCTTGATACAGGCATTGGAGTCTCTTTATAAGGACTCTAGTGCTTGTGTTAGGATCAACGGGGTCTACTCGGACTGGTTTGACATCCATAAAGACAGGGCTGTGTGGCTTCCCCGTGGCTGTTCAACCTATTTATGGACATTTGTTTGCAAAATTTGAAAGTTGAAGAATGCGGATTAAGAATTAACCGTCAAATGCCTTTTGTACGCCGATGATCAAGTTATCCTTGCGTCGTCGGCGGCCGAGTTGCAAATGATGGTTACATTAATGAACAGATCATTAAAAGAAAGGGGTATGAAAGTGAACGCAAGTAAGACGAAGGTTATGGTTTTTGAAAGAGAAGAAAGTAAAACGATTTGTGAAATAATAATAGAAGGGGAGTTGATCGAGCAAGTAGATGAGTTTGTATATTTGGGCTGCGTATTTAGCAGGGATGGGAGATATGATAAGGATATAGAACGACGAGTGAATGTGGGAAATAGAGTAAATGGGGCCCTGCACTCTATTGTGAAGAGTCAAAATGTGTCAAAAAGGCACGTATGGCAATTCACAATGCTGTGTTGGTCCCCACTTTAACGTATGGTAGTGAAAGTTGGGTGTGGCAGAAGAAGCACGAGATTCTGATCTCGCATCAGAATCAACGCAGTAGAAATTCGGTCGTTAAGGAGTATGTTAGGGCTGAATCTGAACGACAGGGTAAGAAATTGTGTAATAAGAGAAGAGTGTGGTTTGCAAGATGATGTTGTGACCAGGATTAAGAAAGGAATGATTCCGTGGTTTGGTCATGTGGAAAGAATGAATGAGGAAAGAGTGACAAAGAAAATTTATGTTGCAGAAGTGAATGGCAGAGTCGGAAAGGGACGTCCTAGGCGAAAATTTATCGACCAAATTGGCGATTTATTGAAAACGGGCCAAATTAGGAGTACCCTTAACCGATGAGCATGTATGCGTAGGTGTATGGATGTGAAGGAGGCGAAAAAGGTGTGTCAGGATCGTGCCAAATGGAAGTCTGTAGTCTCTGCCTACCCCTCTGGGTGACAGGCGTGAGTGTATATGTTTATGTATGTTTATGTTTGTTGCAAATGTTTTTAAGTGTGTGTTGTTTGCGAATGTTTTTAAGCTTTTTTGGCAATATTTAACACTGTAGAACGGATCGTAGGAGCAAACGAGACGTTTATAGAAGTATAGAAACCAGGCATAAAGCAAATCCCCCCTACAACGCTAGAGGTACTTCTCCAACAATGGATTTCTATGATATGATGAAAAAATAAAAATAAGAAGAAGGATATAGATACTTTTTATGTAGGAGGACTTATGGAAATATACTTATCAACGTATTACGACTACTATGATATGGGTTCATACTTTATATATTTGTATTATCAGTACAAAATTTATACAAAGTACTTCTTCTTCTTTGTCTGTTAAAAGGGGAGGTCTTGCTGGAGAGATAGGCAAATTAAAGCAAGACATATTTTTTCTAATATGGAATTACGAGCTGGTAAGGCATGCAAGAAGTCAATGGATATAGATATCTAAGGACTTTTTTCTGTGTTTTTGTTGAAGATGGGTTGGGTTGATGGTGGTGGTAATATGTGTGAAAAATCTTTCAATGAATGAGTATATGATTTTACTTTAAAAGAGAGAGAAATAAACTTTGCCAGAGTCGTTTTTTATTACCTTGTTTCATTTTTTATCTACGTTTATGTAACATAAAATTCAGTAACAGGATCTCATACACATTGAATAAAACTAAATTTAAGGATTTTATTGCGTTTCATAACTTATTTTAATCAATGTGTAGATTTCGCGTAAATTTAAGTTCAAAATAATTATTAGGCTCTTATACACTTCAATCTTTTCACTGATTAATTTATAAATTTCTGAATACAAAGTTACAGCTTATGCGTCTCACTGCCAATACAAATACGTTGTTACACCTGAGGACTATGATGGAATGCCTCGTTTTCAGTAAAATGTGTTGCCGGCTCTCTACACACTAATAATGCGAAACATAGCAGCATTAAGCTTTCTGAAGGGGCGTGGTCATTTCCGATCTAGTCGACCTATTCGTGCTACAACCATAACATAGCTGCAGCGAAATTCTACCATGTACGAATTTATCATAACATATTATATCATACAACATTTAGGTTTTCCGTATTAGGATACTACTTTACGTACATTTCATTTCAAATGAAGCAAATGGAGTGAATGCAACGCAACCAAGATCCATCCTTTCACCGACCCATCGCAGCTTTGATAAGGCTCTCAGCATTTGCACATTTCCCATGATACGGATTTCCTTCCTATTCATGTCTAAAAGAAACCTTTACAGTCATAAAACTATATTGTGTTAGTAACTTTTTTTATTATGTGAAGATAATATATTGTACGCCTCATAAAGCAAAGCATTATGAAGTAGTGCTTTACTATCGACGCGTCAAGGTCAAGCAATTTTGTGTCCTTAAAATGCCTCTATCATAACCATTGCACTTATATGAGAATATGAGTAGCCGCATATGAAGAAAACACTGTAAGTAATCCATCTAATATTTTCTAAAAATCATTTAATATTGTTAAAGCAAGTGAAAAAAAGCTGTTACAATAAATTTAACGTGGACGTCGAGATGCAGATTTTGTATGTTTTCACGATAACTCCTGAAATAATTCACGTATGGAGACCGGATTTTTTTAGCTCTAGATTTTTTTTTAGATTTTATTTATGAGCGATATGTATATACTCAACCGATAAGCTGACATGATACGATGACGAACCGACTTCGGGACGTAAATTCGATAATGTCATTTAATTACGTGGGTGCTTTTTTGAAATGAAACTTCTTTATGAAAATTCTTTAATGAAGAAATTTGGTACGGTCTTAAAAATAAGAATGTCACCTTGCCTTGTATCGTTATAGATAGATGTAGTGACCACCAGGCATGACTTATGAGTAGTGTGGGTCACTACCGTGTGTTGTGTTTTATTAGCGGAGGCCCATGTTCAGCAGTGGACTTGCGGACAAACGAGTGACCGCCATAAATTTTACCGTACTAAGGCAAACTAAAGTTGATCCCCAATGCCATATATAGAAAATATTGTATAATTTTTTTAAAATAGAATAAGGATGTTAAATGAGCACACAGTCCACCTGATGGTAAGTGAATCAAAACGCAGATTTGTTGTCACCCCTGAGGACTAAGATGGAATGCGAAATGCCTCGTTTCCAGTAAAAAGGGGTCTCCGGATCTCTAGACTCACCATACGAAACACAGCAGCATTAAGCTGCTATTTTACGCTGGTATTCTGTGTGAGCGTAGTTCTTCCCCGGTTGAGCCGATCTATTCGTGCTACAACTATATAATAGCAGCAACGTGGCTCTACCACGTATCTGTATAATTTTTACCGGATATTATTGTTACTGGAAACGACGCATTCCATTTTAGTCTGTCATCGGTAGCAACACACCACGAGACGCTTAAGGATCCCTTGGCCCATTCACTGGAGGTGGAAGCCGTGCGGCAGGATCTTCATTTCCATAGCGTTAGGGGGGTTTCAGCAGCTACAGTACACGACCGCAATAAGGGATACAGCCCTAGATGCTATGGCTGTGGAGAAAGGGGCCATCTCCAACTCAGCAGCCCTAAGCGAACTGTAGAAAGGGAAGACGATCGATCTCGGAAGGGTTGTGCGGTTAACATCACCGCCCAGCAGCGGCAGTGAAACAAGTAAAAGTTAGCACTGAAGAGCTGGTGCTAGCCGATGTTAAAAAAGATCCAAGGATTTCGATCTCACAAACTCATGATGCGAACAGCCTAATCATCAAGGGCGAGATCAAAGGAGTGCCATGTAAACTCACGAACGGTTGTTAGTTCTAACTTGTAAGTCAGTCCCTTAAGGACTCCACATACAACCACGAATGCCTTAATTTTGTAACAGCTACCGGTCAGCGCATACCCGTTCATGGAGAGAAGGAGATGGAGTTGAAGCTAAACAACATGATATACCTGCATAATTTCATCGTGGCTGATATAATGTACGACTACATCCTGGACCTAGACTTTATAAGGAATAATTATTGTAAGATCGCCGTTAAGCAAGGTGTTTTGAAATGTGGGTAGGAGGAACTTTTTGTGGAAGAGGCGTTACCAGGGAAGTGTACAACCTTAAGAAGATTGTTCTTCCGCCGAGATTGGAAACGATTGTGCCGGTTAGCCTTCCTCGGAACCCCTGGGCAAGCTCACCGTTGTGTACTCGTGAAAAGGGTAAACAATGACCTACCATGGAAAGTAGCTCGAACCTTGGTCAGAACCACTGACATCTCATGAGTACGTGTGCTGAACCTTTGTGACCAGGAACAGATTATAGAAAAAGGCACACTGGTTGGTACTTGTACACGCCCAAACTCTACAAGCCCTATTTTCACATATTCTACAATTTAGTCAAAATATGTGGTTATGTGGAGTCAAAATCTTCTTTTTATTTTTTTCTTGCACATCGCGGGTGCCTTTTTTCATAGCCCACTCTCTTATCTTTCCCTTTTTTCTTCACTGATTTACTGTTTTATTAAGCGATAGATCAGGGCGATACTCGGCTTTTAGACAATTATATCCAAATACAGTTGACTTTTATGCTTTAATATTACTAAAGTCAATATTTATATTTTTTATTTGTAGTAAGAAGTATGTGTACTTGTATAATTTTCAGATCTCTACCATAAAATTAATTTTTTACACCCCTCATTTAAAGGGTGGGGGTTCATTTACTTAAAATCCTGAAATATTTATTTTATTATTATTATTTATAACAAGGAGTAACAAGGAGTTCCCATCAAGTTTCAGAACTCTAGAATCAAAACTTGCGGAAGTCTCATACGGAATTCTATCCCCTAGTTTAAGGGGGGTTTGGGGGGGTGAAAGCTCCAAGATTTAGACTTTTTTTGTTAGTTGTGTACTAATACAGGCAAATTTAAAATTTCTGGGACTGCGGAGAGTACCTTAAGATTTTTTATTATCATCAGTCAGTGATTCAGTGACAATATCAGGGGTTTTTAGATATGAATAAAAGCTAAAGTTCAAGAGCTATGCAATTGAAACTTTATTTGTTTAGTAATTTTACTATATACGTTATATTTTGAAATGTTTTTTATCTGGTATAAACCAAACCAAAGTTATGAGGGTTCAAAAAAACCACGAAGGGCTGCGAGAAAAGATAGTGATTCGTTTTCGTTTGGTTGGCTTGTCTTGGCCTCGTTCGTCACTCTTATCCTATGAAAAAAAACATACAGAATAAAAATATTAGTGTAGATTGGGATGCTATAGACCGAAAAGCGGATTAAGGGATTTTGTTATGTTATTTTAATGTTTGGAATTCTTAATATTATATATTTTGAATGTGTTTTGCCCCCCGTTTACCAAATTGATGGCAGACTCGCTTGCGCATTATGCGTTATAATCACGGCGATTTGACAAGTTTTAATTATAGGTCCTAAGTTTTACACTATGGTTTATGAAAATTATATATATATATATATATATATATATATATATATATATATATATATGTGTGTGTGTGTGTGTGTGTGTGTGTGTGTATGTGTTTAAAATCGATTGGAATTGAACCGGAAACGATTGGGTAACGAAACAAACGAACGCTGGATCAGTACACCGAACGTTTCCTCACTGTTGTAGCGTATGATAGAATAGGTTCATATGTACGTGTGTGTGTCACTGAACTCCTAAACGGCTAGACCGATTTTGATAATTTTTTGTCTGTGTTTTAGTGGGTCAAGGATTTGGGAAAGGAAAGGTAGGAAAGGAATTACAATTGTTGCCGCGATCCAAAATTACCCTTGCGAAACCGAGTCGGATCGCTAATTTAAATATAACACAAATAAATGTGGATTATATGTTTTTTACACAGGAAGCATATTAACTTCGTTGTATTGACTGGCAACCATGGTCTTATAAAAGAACGGTAATAACCTGAAAAATTAGTCTTATTAAGATGTTAAAAAGTTAAATTAAATATATAGGTAATATCCGCGTAATAAAATAAGGTGGTGTTTAAGCTTTGTCTAGTTAGAATGCAGCAGGCCATGCTCTTCAAATAAGGTAATACATATTATTTTGTTTTGTCTAGTTAGAATGCAGCAGGCCAGGCTCTTCAAATAAGGTAATACATATTATTTTGTTTTGTCTAGTTAGAATGCAGCAGGCCATGCTCTTCAAATAAGGTAATACATATTATTTTGTTTTGTCTAGTTAGAATGCAGCAGGCCAGGCTCTTCAAATAAGGTAATACATATTATTTTGTTTTGTCTAGTTAGAATGCAGCAGGCCATGCTCTTCAAATAAGGTAATACACATTATTTTGTTTTGTCTAGTTAGAATGCAGCAGGCCATGCTCTTCAAATAAGGTAATACATATTATTTTGTTTTGTCTAGTTAGAATGCAGCAGGCCAGGCTCTTCAAATAAGGTAATACATATTATTTTGTTTTGTCTAGTTAGAATGCAGCAGGCCATGCTCTTCAAATAAGGTAATACACATTATTTTTTTGTCTAGTTAGAATGCAGCAGGCCAGGCTCTTCAAATAAGGTAATACATATTATTTTGTTTTGTCTAGTTAGAATGCAGCAGGCCAGGCTCTTCAAATAAGGTAATACACATTATTTTGTTTTGTCTAGTTAGAATGCAGCAGGCCAGGCTCTTCAAATAAGGTAATACATATTATTTTGTTTTGTCTAGTTAGAATGCAGCAGGCCAGGCTCTTCAAATAAGGTAATACATATTATTTTGTTTTGTCTAGTTAGAATGCAGCAGGCCAGGCTCTTCAAATAAGGTAATACATATTATTTTGTTTTGTCTAGTTAGAATGCAGCAGGCCAGGCTCTTCAAATAAGGTAATACACATTATTTTGTTTTGTCTATTTAGAATGCAGCAGGCCAGGCTCTTCAAATAAGGTAATACATATTATTTTGTTTTGTCTAGTTAGAATGCAGCAGGCCAGGCTCTTCAAATAAGGTAATACATATTATTTTGTTTTGTCTAGTTAGAATGCAGCAGGCCAGGCTCTTCAAATAAGGTAATACATATTATTTTGTTTTGTCTAGTTAGAATGCAGCAGGCCAGGCTCTTCAAATAAGGTAATACACATTATTTTGTTTTGTCTATTTAGAATGCAGCAGGCCAGGCTCTTCAAATAAGGTAATACATATTATTTTGTTTTGTCTAGTTAGAATGCAGCAGGCCAGGCTCTTCAAATAAGGTAATACACATTATTTTGTTTTGTCTATTTAGAATGCAGCAGGCCAGGCTCTTCAAATAAGGTAATACATATTATTTTGTTTTGTCTAGTTAGAATGCAGCAGGCCAGGCTCTTCAAATAAGGTAATACACATTATTTTGTTTTGTCTATTTAGAATGCAGCAGGCCAGGCTCTTCAAATAAGGTAATACATATTATTTTGTTTTGTCTAGTTAGAATGCAGCAGGCCAGGCTCTTCAAATAAGGTAATACATATTATTTTGTTTTGTCTAGTTAGAATGCAGCAGGCCAGGCTCTTCAAATAAGGTAATACATATTATTTTGTTTTGTCTAGTTAGAATGCAGCAGGCCAGGCTCTTCAAATAAGGTAATACACATTATTTTGTTTTGTCTATTTAGAATGCAGCAGGCCAGGCTCTTCAAATAAGGTAATACATATTATTTTGTTTTGTCTAGTTAGAATGCAGCAGGCCAGGCTCTTCAAATAAGGTAATACATATTATTTTGTTTTGTCTAGTTAGAATGCAGCAGGCCAGGCTCTTCAAATAAGGTAATACATATTATTTTGTTTTGTCTAGTTAGAATGCAGCAGGCCAGGCTCTTCAAATAAGGTAATACATATTATTTTGTTTTGTCTAGTTAGAATGCAGCAGGCCAGGCTCTTCAAATAAGGTAATACACATTATTTTGTTTTGTCTATTTAGAATGCAGCAGGCCAGGCTCTTCAAATAAGGTAATACATATTATTTTGTTTTGTCTAGTTAGAATGCAGCAGGCCAGGCTCTTCAAATAAGGTAATACATATTATTTTGTTTTGTCTAGTTAGAATGCAGCAGGCCAGGCTCTTCAAATAAGGTAATACATATTATTTTGTTTTGTCTAGTTAGAATGCAGCAGGCCAGGCTCTTCAAATAAGGTAATACACATTATTTTGTTTTGTTACCCTGATCGTAGTTAATTTTATCATCTTTAGTATAACGAAAAAGCAAAGTAGCGCCTGACTTTATCAGTCAACGTGGGGCAAGGAAGATGTAATGAACTAAATAAGTTGGTGTTGGTGATTTGCATGTTCAATCTATATCAGTGCTATTTTGTGTTAATTTCTTACTGCGTTACGTTATTATTTTATAACGTAAATGTCATTTACTAAGAAATATTCCTTTTATATGAATAATTTCAAGAATAATTTTTACACTTGCAATCAGCAACTGAGCTAGCATAGCTAAAAAGAGACTCCAAGCTTTAACAACATTTGATACAAAACAAAATTACTTCCTTATGACCGAACATAAAGAGACTTAATGATTTCTTATATTTACGCGAACACTACACATTGAAATAATACTAGTTTTTGCGGAATTTATCACGTATATTTAACTTTTTAAACATGCATAGATCGGAACAAAAGTTACATTTTAATCTATGATTATCCGCGGTTAACTATGACATATGGACGTTGAACATCTCAGTCCCGTCCGTGACCATGAGTGCTGTAAAACGTTCGAAACGTCGGGTATTTAAAAAGTTAAATATACGCGACAAATTCCGCAAAAACTAGTATTATTTAAATAAAGAGACTTGTTACCTTTTCAATTCAAATCGTGATTTTGTTCCAAAAAAGTCTTTTGTGATACATTGAGACACTAATTAAGTACCAAATGGCGTGTTTACTCCACGCTTTCTCAGCTTTATAACTGAATTTTGTAGAATAGCTTTAGGGTTTTTTTACCCTAGATTCATCTCCTTTTTCTTCATCAGCCCGTAATCTTTCCCGACTGAACATAGACTTCTTCCATTGTATTTCTCCGTTTTCTTCCTAACTAATGTGTCGTAAAAATAACGATACATTCCAAGGGGGTAGTTCAAGTATAACGTAACGCAATTTGGGGGAAGGTTGGGTCTTGTAAAATGTTACGATGCATTACAGGGGCGGGAGGGGGGTACAACCAACGCGTTACGTAATATATTATTTTATTTAAATTAAAAACTAGGGAATTAAAGTCTTCCAAGTGGGCAACCCTTTTCGTTTATCTTTTATGAAAATCCCTCGATTGTATTTTGTTTTATTCTCCCAAGTTAGCATCCCTTTTCGTTTATGTTTTACGGGGAATCCCCCGACTGTATTGTACGTCATTTTAATTTTGTTGTCGTTATCAGTATTCCTTAATGTTTACGTAGAAGCACATTGCAGAATATAGAAAGCTAGAAGATAGCTTGCAGGATCAAGCACAACCTAATCTGGTCTGGTTTTAACACTCACGCCCTTGCACCGCAATATATCTCGTGTATAACTCGCAATATATAATCGTGTGTATATAACCACGTCTTTTGGTAATAAAATAATATCAGCCGTCCCGCGCAGTGAACGTGCACAGTTCCAGACCTCTGCACCCTTCTACAATTAAATGATACTACTATGCCACCACTCTGAGACGTATGTTTTAATAATTATGCCGTAGGTAAGCTTGACTTTATTTCGGAAAACAAAAATAATGTTTGATCCGAAAATCAACTACTTAACTATGACATCCAAGATTCATAAGGATACGATAACAAATTGAAAATGGTGTATTCCTGATCTAAAATCAAACAGAAGTCATTTTTTTTAATTTGTTATTTAAGATGGATCAATGAGCATGCGGATTACCTGGTGGTAAATTGCTACCGCCGCCCACGAACAACTATAACTCCAGAGAAATTGCAGATGCGTTGCCAGCCTTTTAAAAAAAGGGTAGGATCTTTTCTGAAGGTCTCTTAGTCATGTCGGTCCGGAAAAAATCGCTGGTGGTAGTAAATTTCACAAGAAAGTTGTATGAGGAAGAAAACTTCTGGTAAACCACACAGTGGTAGTCCGCCAAGAAATGAGTTTTGTCGTGATGTGTGATGGTGAAATTAAGCGGCTTTAAAATTTAGTAGAATTGTGTTTTTAATAGAAAAGATATTTATAAATTTCATTTTGTTCGATGATAAGAACTTCTTTACGAGTATAAATTCAAAACAGTCCACTGTTGATCATTTGACTTCTATCATTATAGAAAGAATTTAACATGATGGGTATGATTGACTACGGATTGGCGATCGCAATTTAAAATGTCTGGAAAAGCTATGTCAATAAATTCTCATTAGCAGCCCGGAGTCGGTAAGATGGCGGTGTTTCACCCTCGTGCCACGTAAAGTGCGTGAAGTCGACGTATGACTGCCTCAGGGTGCATTGTGGGGTTTTTCGTACTCACACGAACCAAAGATAAACAAAGAAAGAGTGTTAAATCTTCGTCGCATATCGGCAGATCCTCGGCAACGCATTCGCACACATCCGCAACTTCAACAGTGCCGCTGAAGGCTTGACTGTTCCGTTTCGCGAGAGAACAGCTGCTTCCCTTATTCTTTCCCAGCACGCCTTACGTATACAACACGATGCGCCCCTACCTAGACTGCATCTAATTCCAACTAAGCAATGGCCCCCGTGTAAAACCGAAACTTGGAGGCCATGGAGTCATAAAGAACGAGAATTCGGAAAAACCAGCCTATTTGACCTTAGCGGCGGATCTGGTATATAATATTTAATTATTTTATAGAATAAGGGTGACAAACGAGCACACAGTCCACCTATTAGTAAGTAGATGCTGTGGTCCATAAACATTTAACCTCAAGTAAGAATCAAATGCAGATGCGTTGTCATCCCTGACGACTGAAATAAAATAGGTACTCCACCCATTTTTTTTCTCTATACTTGTAACACAACACAGAAACGCAGCAGCACTAAGTTGCTATTTTACGCTGGTAATCTGTGTCCTACTCCTGTCAAGTTGACCCGGTCGTGCTACAACCATGGTATAGCAGCAGCTTGGCTTTAACAAGGATGTAGTATAGGTACAGGGAGATCTTCTTTATCAGCTCGGTGAGGTCCAATTCTAGACCCTCTACCTTTGTTGTAGAATTAACCTCTGTCACTACGACACTATTGACAGTTGAAACAAAACGTTGGATTCTTGATTAGGCTAGTAGAATATAAAAACGCGCCTTGCGCTTATGGCATGCAATTGGTACAGTAAAAATATAAAGGGGAATGCCCATTGTTCATAGACACTTCGGTCATGGGTGCCTATAAAAGCATATGGAAATGACAATATGCAATTAAGATAATGAAATGGTTAAGGAATTGGTTTAAAAAAAGTCGGGATTTTTATAATATAAAAGCTTTTATTTTCACAAATACAGTTTTTAACGACTACTTTTACCAATTTTATTGCTTTTAATTTCTTTAACTTTTAATTCGTTTCAGGTTCACGTTTCAGGTGCTTTACCCATGGTCACGGGGGACTGAGGTAACTGCCATCCCAGTGTCAGTATTGGGACATGAAGTACCTTCAGCTTTTTATTATTATTTTTATAGTCCAATCTACGCAGATTGAACTTACTCTATCTTTAAATCTTGCAGTGGTATGCTTGGGTTTAGTTTTAATTTTATTAATTATAGTGTCCCAAGCAGGTGGTAGTACCCAACCGCCTTCTCTATTGAAATTAGGATGTTTTTTAATTTCAATAGCCTCACATATCAATCTTGGCAGAAATTAAGGTTCTTTCACGAGGATTTGTGGTCTATCAAATCTGATGTATGTCTATCTGGTTGGGGTGACACCCTTGACATACGGTAGTACAGTAGGCACACACTCAACTGCGGTCGGCTTCACTCGGTCACTGTGATGTAGACGTCGGACCTGAAGCTTGATTTTGTGCAGAACCTGCTTGACGTGCTGAAGCTCCGCGGCCAGGTGCTTGCTCTCACAGATCCCATATGCTCTCTGTAACAAATATTTGCTCACGGTAACTAACTGTGAAGGATGATGGTGAGATTCACCGCTTAAATATCAGTGTGTATGGGTCTTTTTTCTAAACACAGTGTGACCTATGATGTTGTTAGGATTTTGGATAACAAAAAAATCTAGGAAAGCTAAGAAATTATTCGTCTCTAATATAATACCATAATTACTGAATGGAATTCGGCACAGAGAGTGGTAACGATGGATAAAATTCATAGGAACAACATCCTGATTTAATATTTCGCAGGCCATTTTCATGAACCGCTCCAATTTGTTTCTTGGCACTTGCTATAATGCCTATATGCATTCATCACTATCTCCTGTTCTTACTTTCATCTAATGTACAGCAAGTGCAAAACATCCACTATGTTTACTTGACATTTTAGGGAACTTCAGACAGAATTTATTGGTATTGTGCCTTTGATAAACCTAGATAATAATGTACAGTATTTTCAGGCATACTGTGAATATTTTTAGTCTATATGATGGTAAATAAGAGGTAAATAAAAGTAAATAAAAAGGATATTATCTTACAATAATGTAGGAAAATCTATAATTTGTGCTACACTAAATGTTTTAATATAGATATGGATATTATATATTGATTTTAAAAGTAAATACCAAGAGTTACTATTTAAATGGTAGTTACTGATTCTACATTTTGGAGGTACATAGTACTTGTATTAACAAAAAGACATACCTGCAATGCTGATGGAACAGTGAGTTGATTGGAATTATTATAACCAGGAAAGGACATTGATAAATATAATTATATATTGTACAATGTATGATCTAAGCTTTGTGGTTCTAGGTTCAATACAATACTCACTTTAGATTGCAACGAGGACGGACTAGATGATTCAGATGGTTCCCGTTCTAAAGTTTAACGTGATGCTGCTTTATCAGTCCTTCGCCAGCAATCATGATACTCACGTGACGACGATGTCAACTGAAATAATATTAAATAAAAAAATAAGACAAAGTGAACAAAATAAAATAGATTTGTTATTTTAAACCCAAATATAGGTAAGTGTTACTTAAAACTTAATGCCCTATAATATTTAATAATTAAGGACTGACTGCCTACCAGTAGTCCAAAAACAATTAAAAATCGACTGTTTCATTCCTTGGTATTTGATAAAAATTGTCCATTTCGTAACTATCTGGTGTTAGCTAGCTAATCTTATCGCCATGTTATAAATAAGCTATTATGTTTGTCAGATATAGCTTGTGCGTATGTTAAAAAATAAAACAACTTCATCATTTCATTCATTCATCACTATCAAATATCAGCACTAGAATTAATAAATTAAAAACTGTTGAACCTTACTTTTAACTGTTGTCACACTATAATGTGATCGACAATATCACTCCATATGAGTTCTTGAGAATTTATTTGAAAAATAACAAACAACATAACACAATTGCGACTATTTAGTTGTGAATTTCCTAGTACCTTTTTACTTGTTGAATTGTGATTTCATTTTGACATAACTAACATAAATACAATGAAACGATATCGATTTTTTCTCGATTAGTAATTTTATAAAAAAAAAATAACTATATTTGAGGCTTTTTTTGCTTTAAGTTATACACGCTTTTTAAAATATATTTTCTTTTATTTATTTAAATTCTTTTTTTAAATGTATTATTAAGAACAGTTAAAATGTGAAGTAGCGTATTGTTATGCTCTAAACAGTTCATGGTAAATCAGCTAAAAATTCACTTGTTTAATTATCATAACATTATTCCATTTTAAATGTATTGTTAAAACAGATAACAATAACAGTTAAATTGTGCAGTAGTATTTTGTTATACTCTAAAGAATTCATAGTAAATCCAGCTAGTAATTCGCTTGTTTAATTATAATAACATCATAATATCGATAGCGATTCGATTATTATTCGATTAATAATTTCATAAAAAGAGAATAATCTTGGAGGTGTTTTAACTTGTGCTCGCTTTTTAAAATGTATTTTCCTCTATTTATTTAAATTCTATTTTAAGTGTATTTTTTAAGAACAGTTAATTGTGCAGTCGTGTTTTGTTATGCTCTAAAAATTCATGGTAAATCAGCTAGAAATTCACTTGTTGATAATTAATATCATAACATGATTTCATTTTAAATGTATTGTTAAGAACAGATAAGAATAACAGTTATATTGTACAGTAGCGTTGTGTTATACTGCATAGAATTCATTGTAAATCAGCTAGTAAATCGCTTATTTAATTATCATAACTACGGATGTGAAGGAGGTTGTTAACGTTTTCAACCAAGCCGATAACAACGGTTGTTTTTGGCTTAAAAATGATAAAAATATTTTTTTTGTGTAATAAGTTTTTCTCTTTCGTAATGAATAAACCACAGAAAGCCCTATAAAGTAGATTATAGCCCCTTTTTTTTGAGCTACAAGTAGCTTATTTTCAAAAACCGCAATTACAATTTTGTCCTTTATACCAACACTAGGAAAAACAAAGTAACTTTTTTGCTGGCGATAATGATAGTAGTATTTTAACTCGATGTAGAATCTATGCTTGTTACAACGGAACTCTTCATTGGCTTGCGAGGCCGATTCACATTGTGCCACGCTTTCCAACTCTTATTTATATTTCATTAATTATTTTTTCGTTTAAGTGGAGCTCTCTTATTTTAGATTTATTACCTATATCTAAAACAATCAACCTAAGTAGGTAAAATGTACGATACGATTGTTAAATTGTAAAAATAATAATAGGATTTGATCATCTTAGGTAGGTATTTGCTTTATTTATTTAGAAAGTATTAATATCACAAATGGTTGCGCGGAAAACCATTCGTATTTATTTTATTTGACGGTAGGCTGCCAAATCGGTTATCCCTTTCCAAAACGATATCATTCATACCCTCCTATCGACTCATTAGGGGAAAGAAGATGATTCTAGAACATCACGTAATCATCGGAACCGAGGATATATAAGGGCACGCGCGACCGACGCGCGCCCTCTTCCCGCCGCGCTCATCGTTGCAACTACACCGCCTAGGATAATAGTGTCCTAAAGAGCTCTCTTCCCGCCGCGCTCGTTGTTGGAAACACATCACTAGTAGAAACCGCTTTAGCCTGGAAGCAGTCGAGCTCCAGGAAACCCGCCTCACCTCGTGTGAGATATAGTCGCGCACCGCCTCTCTGCAGAGTGTTCCAGGAGTCGCAGTTATAGTGCTCGACCGCATAAGAAGAAACATCCCGGTGAGTCAACATTTTCCCTAATAGTATTTTCCTGCTTGATATAGTTGTTTTAACCCGCTCCAATTTTGTGTTTTCCTAATCAAGCAGGATTCCTTTCATTGATTTGGCAAATAATAGTTCGTTTTTTAGGGAAGAGCGAGTGCATTGTACCGCATATATAAGTGTAGAAGCATTTAGTAGATACAGTCCACTTAGATTAATATCTCGCGTAATAGGTTTAAGGTTCGACCGGGGAACTAGACTTCGGCAGCCTTAAAAACACGTGGCTCCACCATTTTATGGTCACTTCGGCAGGATTTGGATCGGTGTTTGGTGGTCCTCCAACCATTTTCTGGTCGAATTATTAAATTAATTATTTAGATAATGCACTCTAATCTATGGAATAGACTTAAATAGTGTTCGTTTAAATTTAAATTTTGATTAGGTACTCGCAAACAGAATTATTTATTTTATAGCGCTCGTATTTGGTTAAATTTAAAGCTTATTAAATAATTGAAACAGTGTGATAGCAACCGTTTGGTACGCTTACCCGACAATCTTTATAAAAACATTGAGTTAGCAAGCAACGCGTCGCCTCGACTGTAACAGGTGTTCGATTTAATTACTTAATACGGCATACCAAGTGTCCATCGTCCATCGTTGTGCGTTGTGAGATTAATTGTGATTAATAACTTTGTTATAATAATTTAAAATGGCAGTTAGTGGAAATGAATTTAAAATTAAAACGCTTTATGCCAAGAGGGACGTACTTTTTTCACGTATACAAAACATTAGCGATCATATAAAGAACATTAATGTAGAAGCGGCGCGGGAAACTTTTCTGAATGAAATTGAAACGTTGGATTCTTTGCGGACGGATTACGAAAGAATATTAGACCAAATTAATCATTTGGAATTACAAATCGACCCGAAATACATAGTGAACTACCAACCGCTGCTGGCATTCGAAGATATGTTGTGTCGCGTGAAAAGAACGGCAAAACTCCTACAATCTCAAAGCGAAGCAAAGCCGGAATTACAGGTACGTCCTCGTGACTCAATTAGGTTGCCGCCAATAGATATTCCGGTATTCAATGGTGATATTAAGACGTGGCCCTTCTTCTTCAGTAGTTTTCAAAACAATATACACAATAACCCATCGTTATCGGACGCTGAAAAATTATATAACTTAATTAGTAAACTTAGTGGCAGGGCACAGTCGATCTGCTCTGGTTTTACACCTACAGCAAACAATTACTTATTAATATTCGAAACTCTTAAAACTAAATATGAAGATAGGAGAATGTTAGCTTCCGAATATTTGAACCAGATTTTCGATCTTAAACCTATATCATCCGCGAACATCAACGGCTTAGAGCAGTTTCTAGATAAATTTGTGGCATCGGTGGCTGCACTTAAGAATTTAAAATTTAATGACCTTATGGACGTGGTGTTTCTCCATATTGCACTAAAGAAATTAGACCCCGAGACCGTGCGTGCGTTTGAAATGGAGCATCGTAGCTCGGAGATGCCTTCCTTTCATTCATTAGCATCGTTCGTGCGAGATCAAATAAAGGTGATGCAGCGCTCTCCGAACGTTAAACAGGAGATTAAAATGTGCGTCGACCGTAGACAGACTCAACCATCTAAAATAGCAGGGTCGTTAACGTACGTAACCGCTACGTCAACATCACTTCAGCATACTTGTATCGTATGTAAAGATAAACACGGTAATTTATATAATTGTGCGACTTTTCGTAAATATTCACCAAGCGAACGTTATAAATTAGTAAAGACAAACAACCTATGTTTGAACTGCTTAAGCGATAAGCATTTAGTTGCAAAATGCAATTCGAGTTCCGTATGTAGCAAGTGCGCCAGGAAACATCACACGCTATTACATTTTGAAAATAGCAACATAGCGGCATCAAGTAAAGCGGATAAGGAATTCACCCCTACTAAAGTCAACGATTCTAGCGGTCGACCTGGTGATGTCGCTCTGTGCTCATTGGCAAATATGGGAGCACAACCTCCTTCAACCGTGTTACTGGGTACGGCGCGTATTTTGGTTAGGGATTCGCGTGGGAACGAACAAAGCGTCCGTGCACTGCTGGACAGCGGAGCCCAAAATAGCTTTATAACACGACAATGTTGTCAGCGCTTAGGCTTAGTAATAAATAGGTCACTTTCATGTCCTGTAGTCAAAGGCATCGGAGGTACTAGTAAAGCTACCCAGGGATATATTAATTTAAAATTGTATTCTCGGATAGATCGCAATGTTAACTTTGATATAAATGCACTAGTAGTAGATAGGGTCACTGAACGGTTGCCAACCGTTTCGGTTGACACTTCGGCAATGATTGAGTTTAAAAATTTGATTCTAGCGGACGACACTTACGCCGTTCCTGAAAACATAGACATGCTCATTGGAGCATCGCTTTTCCCTCATCTTTTGTTAAACAATAAGGTCAGGGGCAACTCCTCGCATACCGCGCCTCACGCACTAGAAACCGTATTGGGCTATGTTATCGTTGGCTTCGCCCCCATCATAGATAGTATTTCGACAACCTCTTATTGTGGTATGGCTGTCGAACCGCTCGAGTCGTTAGTCCGCAAATTTTGGGAGATGGAGGAGGTGAACGTCCCACCCATAGCTAGCTCAGATGACAGGTTATGCGAGGAAATTTACGTCCGCACGACCATTCGTGATCGCGACGGTAGATATAGTGTAGCGCTGCCCCTTAAAGAAGATGTTTTATCTCTCGGCGATTCGCGTCAAATGGCGGAAAAACGTTTCTACAGCTTGGAGCGTAGGATGCTCGCTTCACCTCAGTTAAAGGAAGCTTATGACGGCGTCATTAACGAATATATAAAGAGAATGTTACATATCACTCGTGGCTTCGAATTAGATAACTACGAAGACACACCGTCGTATTTCATACCACACCACGGGGTCATTAGGGAGGACAAACTTACATCTAAGTTACGTGTAGTGCTCGACGCTAGTGCTAAAACTAGCACTCACCTGTCGCTTAACGATATCCTCTATAGTGGGCAAAATTCACAGGGCAGTTTATTTAATATAATAGCCAAATTTCGTTTGTTTAGTATAGCACTATCCGCCGATATTCGCCAAATGTTTCTTTGCATAGGGGTCCGTGAATGCGACCGTAGATTCCCACGCATTTTATATCGTTTCAACCCAAAGGAACCTCTAATGGTGTTTGAATTTAACCGCGTTTGTTTTGGTTTAAAGTCGAGCCCATTTCATGCGTTACGCACGGTGAAACAGCTCACCCACGATGAAGGTCCCTCTTACCCTAAAGCTAAGAGGGCAATTGAGAGCGGATTGTATATGGATGATTTTGTGTACTCGGTCGATAGCGTGGAGGAGGCCATCCTAACCACCGCCGAGGTTATAAAACTCATGAAATCGGGTCCATTCGATCTAATAAAAAATAAAAATATAAATTTCTTTGCAACTTTCCGCTAAACATATAAAATGATGTGTCTTACCTGGAATGAAGCGCACCTCCCGCCTTCCCTCAATTGCATACACTAACTCCGTCACCACTATACCAAGCACCACTACTCTCAACACCACTATTCCAGGCAAGACACACCATCGACGATAATACGACACGTGTTTCGCCTCTACACGAGGCATCATCATGTAATATAGACTCTACGGCGGCTGACCGCTAAGTGAGCGGCGAGTCGAAACAGTTGCTATTTATACACGCTGGCACAATCGCTCCCTACCAAAGTAGCGAGTGACTGCGTCGTGCGATAACAAAACTGCCAACAGTTATTATTATTGTTATGATTATTTTTAAAATACTATTATTATTATTGTTTTGAGTGACCGCACCGTGCGATAACAAATCTGCTACTAATTATTATTATTGTTATGATTAATATTTTAAATACTATTATTATTATTGTTTTATTGATATTATTATAATTATTTATTATTATTAATCTTAAAATTATTATTAAAGATTGGCCTTAAAGATGTTTAACAAAGGTGAATTAGAAACATTTGTTTGTTCATTCAGCAGTGTATAATTACCATTATTACTTTTTAAAATCTCCAACTGCTCCAGCACACACAGTCGCAGCCCCTTATTACAGGTATGTAACACTTCAAAGGAATGGTCGCTAGCTAGGTTGTGTCCAGTGTCCAAGAGATGTTTAGCAAAATGGGATTTATCAGGATTGCAATTTCTGTACGCGGCCATATGTTCTTTGTGGCGCGTCCCGAAAATTGCGACCAGTCTGACCCACGTAAACGGCGTGGCATTCGTCACAAACAAGTTTATAAACACCCGATTTTTGACTAATATTTAACTTATCTTTATTATTACAAATATTCCTAAGCGAATTGTTTGTTTTGAATGCCACGTTAACGCCGTTTTTCTTAAGACTATTAGCTATTTTTTCCGATATGGGGCCTAAGTAGGTCAAACTACCCACATACCGCCGGACACTTTGAGATCGAACCGCGTACAAAGAATTGCGAACAACATGCTTTTGTTTCTTTTTAATAAGATTATCAACGAGACTTTTTGAAAAACCATTAGAGACCGCAATTTGATAAATTATATTAAGTTCTTTTAAATACTTTTCTTTATTTAATGGAACAGTGGACAGACGGTTAATGTAACAATAAAAAGCGGCTAATTTATGTTGCCATGGATGACACGATGATGCGGGGATGACCGTGTCGGTATGAGTTGGCTTTCGATAAATTTGAAAAACATGTAACAACTCTTTTCTTGTTATTTTTAAATCAAGGAAATTAAGGGAGCCATCTTGTTCCAATTCAAGCTTAAATTTAATTTTTTCGTGGACTCTATTTATTTTATTAAGGAAAACATCCAGTTGTCTCCTTGTGCCTGTCCAGCAAATAATTATGTCGTCTACATATCGATAATAGTATAAGATATTTTGGTTAACAACTATATGTTGTTTTTCGAAATCATCCATGAAAATGTCCGCCATAAGTGGACTTAGAGGGGACCCCATAGCTAACCCTTCTTTTTTGTAGATAGAAACGGTTATTAAACCGGAAATAATTTTGTTTCGTACAGAGAGAGGTTAAATTAAGAAGATCATTTATTTCCCCGGGATGCAGACGACGTTTCTTAAAGAGATCTGAGAGTATACGCAAACAGTCAGGGAATGGGACGTTTGTGAAAAGACTATCAACGTCTAAAGACAACAACATAGATTTAGGTGGAATACGAATATCTTTTTATTTTGGAAATAAGTTCTAAACTATTTTTAAGGCTGTAAGTGGGGTTGAAACCAGATTTCTCCCGAAGGAGGAAGTTTAATTTTTTTAGCAAGGAAATAAGCTGGTGCACCTATATATGAGACAACTGGACGAATAGGAACATGTTCTTTATGTAATTTAGG
>CAJQZP010001590.1:160000-218594 GCA_907164705.1 Parnassius apollo | reverse complement strand
CATGTGATACATCATACCATGCCACAAAAACTTCTTTTGTGTATATTGTGTGACTTTATTTTATCTATTATTTAAATTAGATTTCACTAATAACATAAAACTTCAATACTTTAACATTTAACACATTAGTAAGACCTGTGTTTATCATTTGTTAAAGGTTAATTCAGTATAAGTTATAGATTTTACAAAAATTCTAGGAGGAAAAAATAAACTTTTATATTACTCACATGGACTTTTACTCGTCAGTTTGCATTTTCGAATGTCATTGGCAAATTATATACATAAATGTGATATAGGTATTTAATATTTGACTTACGTGCATGATATAACCCTTAGGTTAAACATTTTTTGCATCAATTAGACATTAACATACTAATCCACTTGTAAGCAGTAAAACTACGTGAATTTTCATTTTTAAACTTTTACTTTAACACGAACACAGTTTACATCAATTTAAACAAACAAGTTTATGCCATATTATATTTTTACAGTCAATGCCAGTCAATGGAGTCAATGCAAAGAACTATGCCTGTAAGTTGGTAAATAGCAGGAAAGAATGCAGTGTCATCTTGTGTCAAAATATAAAATAATTCAATCAATATAATATATCATTTATCAATTTAATATAACGAAAGATTAAAATTATAGCTATAGAAGGTATGAATTTATTAATAATATGAAGGGATATTTATTATTACTTTTAAAAACTTAAAATAATTAAGTACTTAATCATGTATAGATCGTTATGTGTGCCTGGAGTCTGTGGATCGTTTTCTTTCGTATTATTTCTAAAAAATCGTACCATATCCCATATTATTCAACAAAAATAAAAATATTAAGTAATACATTAATAAAGAAAATATATAATTTTCGTTTCCGCAGTATAGTAATATTGTTGGAATAAAATCGAGAGTAACAAAAATAATATATATTTCTCATAAAAGTTTAAATCTAGATAATATGTAAGTAGATAGATTGTATAGTGCAGTGATTAGCTTTCCATGAGATAATATTATACCTACCTCATGAGAAATCCACACAGATAAAAGTTGGCGCACATCAGCAGTTGTCTCGGCCAGTAATTGTCTTCGCACACTGCGTTGAAACCTGACTCCACAATTGCAACATACACTTCTATTTTCATTGTATGCTGATCTAGCAGATTCCATTTTCTTAAAATCGCATATAAATACAAAAAAACAGTAGCGTAACGAACGTCAATGCCGTTAAGATTAAAGACGTAGGTAATACCCCGCCGCCCCGCCCCGCCGTACCTGGCCGCAGGCCGCTGGGAATTACCGGAAGTCAATGATAAAATAACGTTTTGGTTCACAGTCATTTAGAACTATGTTATAACGTGATATTAGCTAAAATTTTTAGAAATTAAACATAAAGTTCTTAGTGGTATCTTTTTTTAAGTCAGCTTTGTGAAAAAATAGTTTTCTTTTTATACAAGCTGCAAAATGACTAATTAGGTACACGCATTTTACCCATATTACACTAATCAGAACACGAATATCAAAACAACTAATTTTTTTTCGTATTTCTTGATTCCGTTTACATTTTCGAAAAATCTGTAGGCCATTTACTATTATAATTTGGTGTCTTTTTTTTGATGTAATACCATTAGTGGACGTTAATATTTTTAGTGGGCCCAAAAATGATTGTCCCCTTTACAACATTGGAGGACTTTTATTGTAGATATTAGGTAAATGGTTGTAAACATCACATAACGATTTATTATTGTTTAAATGTATATATGTATGTATTTAACAACATAGGTTGAAATTAAACGCGACAAAATCTGTTGAATTTGTTTTATTAACCGACTTCCAAAAGGAAGAGGTTCTCAAATCGAGTGTAACTTTTTTGTGTATGTCACACGACATCTTCGCAGATGGTTAACAAATTTTGATGACTATTTTTTATTAAATAGTTTATACTTCAAGAGTGTTCCCATATATATTTTTATAACCTGGTAGAGCCATGCTGTAACTGTACTACTCGTATAGTTGTAGCACGAATGGTTCGGCTCGACCGGGAAGGATCACGCTCTTATATTGTAACAGCGTAAAATACAACGAATGAGAAAGCTTAACCTCACAACACTAGAGAACCGTAGGCAGAGAGGTAGTCTGATTGAAACATACAAAATACTGACAGGATATTACAATGTTCCTACTCTGCCGAATTTGTACTTACTAAATAGCAACAAACGTCTGAGAGGACATCAACTTAAACTTTGCCATAGGACTGCCAAGCGGAATCCCATGAAGAATTTTATAACAAACCGTGTTGTCACCGAGTGGAATAAGCTACCACAAAATGTGATTGATGCTCCTACATTGAACGCCTTCAAGAACAGATTGGATAAAATCTCCAAACATTAAGATGCACACGCATCAGCTTTTTTAGCTGCTAGTGTGTTTATGTATAAATAATAATAATAATAATAATAAAATAATAATAATATAACCATGGTTATATTCTCTTTGGCAAAATAGGAGCTTAACGCTGCTGTGTCTTTCGTATGGTGAGTGTAGAGAACCGAAGACCATTTTTACTGGAAACTAGGCATTCTATCTTAGTGCTCACGGGTGACAACGCATCTGCATTTTTATTCGTCATCGAGGATACATGTGGACGTTTATGGGCCACAGCAACAATTTTCCATCAGGTGGACTGTGTGCCCGTTTGTCACCGTATCCTATATAAACAAATTTGGAGAAAAAATTCCAACCCTAAGGGTAGCAAACAAATAACTCCCTTTTTAGCAATTTGAAGTCGGTTTGTACTGTTTGTTGAAAGTTATAATTATTTAATTTGTAATTAGTGTGTATAGGAAGAAAGTTTCATCCTTTTTTTGACAATGTGCAAAGTTTTTTTTTTTTTTATAGAAGAAGGGGCAAACGAGCATGTGGCTCACCTGATGTTAAGTGACTACCGCCGCCCATGATCAACCGCAACACCAGGAGAATTGCGGGTGCGTTGCCGGCCCTTTAGAAAGGAGTAAGCTCTTTTCTTGAAGGTCCCCAGGTCGTATCGGTCCGGAAAAATCGCCGGTGGTAAACTATTCCACAGAGAGGTTGTACGTGGAAGAAAACTCCTTGTGAAACGTACAGTGGTGGACCGCCAAGCATCCAGATGGTGTGGATGGTATCGGGACGTTTGACGTGTAGTGCGATCACGAAATTTGGCGGCTGGGATTAATCCGAACAATTCCTCAGAGCACTCCCCGTGATAGATGCGATAAAATACGCAAAGACATGCAACATCTCTTCGCAGCGCCAGTTAATCGAGCCGATCGGAAAGCACTCGGTCGTCGACGATTCGAGCCGCTCTGCGCTGGATGCGGTCAAGTGGAAGAAGCTGGTACTGGGGAGCCCCAGCCCAGAGATGGGAACAGTATTCCATGTGCGGCCGAACCTGCGCCTTGTAAAGTTGCAGGCGGTGTGCCAGCATGAAATACTGTCCCGCTCTGCTGAGCACGCCAAGCTTTTTAGAGGCCAATTTGGCCTTCCCTTCCAAGTGACCACGAAACTGCACGTCACTCGATATGTCGACGCCGAGGATTCCGATACTGGCTGAGGCAACAAGGGGAGTGCCTTGAAACTGAAGGGATACGACAAAGGTGTTCTTTTTATCGGTTAACGCGCAAACTTGTGTCTTTTGGGAGTTAAACTGAACTAGATTTAGTCGCCCCCAATCCGAGACTCTGTCCAGCAGAGACTCGACTTCAGACACAAGTTTGTCCCGGCACTCGGAGACGTTTTCGCGAGAAATATTGGCTCGGCCGGTGTAAAGAGCATCACCAGTGCTGTCATCTGCATAGCAATGAATGTTACGGGCATGCAACATGTCATTGATATGCAGAAGAAACAGCGTTGGCGATAGCACGCAGCCCTGTGGAACACCAGCATTAATAGGCTTGCAATCGGAGCTTGCACCGTCTACAACGACCTTGATGCTCCGATCTGCAAGAAAGCTGGTGATCCAATCGCACAATTTCTCGGGAAGCCCATAGGAAGGGAGCTTCGAAAGAAGCGCTTTGTGCAAAACCCGATCGAAGGCCTTCGCAATGTCCAAACTAACGGCCAATGCCTCCCCCTTGGACTCTACTGCCTCCGCCCATCTGTGAGTTAGGTAGACCAGAAGATCACCAGCTGACCGACCACGGCGAAAACCGTATTGGCGGTCACTAATCAGCTGGTGATCTTCAAGGTACCTCATGTGCTGGCAGTTTACAATGGACTCCATTGTTTTGGAGAACAAGGAGGTGATGGCGATTGGCCGGTAGTTGGACGGGTCAGAGCGGTCGCCTTTTTTAGGGATCGGGTGGACGTAAGCCGTCTTCCATGATTTTGGGACTACGCCTAGGGAGTAGGAGTACCGGAAAAGACGCGTTAAAACCGGTGCCAACTCTGGAGCACACGTCCTCAGCACAATTGGGGGGATTCCGTCAGGCCCACTCGACTTGTGGATGTCCAGGGAGAGGAGTGCTTTGCGAACCGAGCGCTGTGTGAAGTGCACTTCCGGCATGGAGCATTCACACCGCGGGATGGTCGGCGGAGTACTCCCCCGTCATCGAGAGTCGAGTTAGACGCAAAGAAAGAGCCTAGAAGATCGGCTTTCTCCTTTGCGGTATGGGCCAGTGAGTCGTCCTCCCTGTGCAGAGATGGAAGAGATGGCTGACAGAAATTTCCCTGGACAGCCTTGGCGAGAGACCAGAATGCACGGGTTCCAGAAGGAAGGCGAACTAGTTTCTCGCCAATTCTGCCTATGTGCTCTGACTTTGCCTTGGCAATGACTCTTTTGAAGGACCTAGAGGCGGAATTATACTTCTTTTTTAGAGCGCTGGTGTTTACATCCCGGGATGCTGATGCATCAGCCCAGGCTTGGTAGCTGGTTGGTACTCCTGCTTATAGCATGATGCTATTTTACAGGAGCGACCAAACCATGGCTGAGACTTGCCTCCAATGGGCACCACAGAGGAAGGAATAAAAAGTTCCATACCCTGAAGTACCACATCAGCAACAGAATCCGCAACAACGTTGGGATCATCCGGCGAGAAGCAAACCCGCCCCTAAGGGTAGGATGCAAAGAAAGACCGCATCCCATCCCAATCGGCTGAACTATAGTGCCAAACACGGCGGCAGCCTGCAGAATGCAACCGCGATTTCAGCGTGAGTGGCACCACACTCCGGACCAGACAATGGTCCGAGGAGCCTAAAGGGGCGTCGACGGAAATCTGATATCCGTCCGGGTGAGAGGTCAGCAGAAGGTCCAACAGGGAAGGTGCATGATCCTCCACATCTGGAATCCGCGTAGGCGAAGTAACCAGTTGTGTCAGACCATATGCCAAGGCAAAATCATGAACAGATCTCCCCGCATGATCGGTTAAACGTGAACCAAGCCATTCGGCGTGATGGGCGTTAAAGTCGCCGAGGATCACGATCTCTGCGGAGGGGATCTGCTGTAGCAACGAATCTGCAGCCATTTGGACGTGGTCGAATAGTCGTTCTGTTTCGGCATTACCGCTATGGGACCTACAAAGGCACCCGTAGATGCGCGGATGGTCGTCGCTGTCTACGCGTAGCCAAAGGATGGACAGGTCCGAACCTTCAAGTCTGCCGAGGCGTCGAGAGCAGATGTCCTCTCTGACGTAAACGCAAACTCCAGCCCGAGGCACAAAGGAGTGTTCCAGTTTGTACCCCGGGCAGGAGAGATACGAGACATCAGCCGGAGAGGACACCTGCGTCTCGGTCAGAAAGAGCAGAGCCGGCCTCGCCGTCTCGAGATGGTAGTGGACGGCGTTTAGGTTAGAGTGAAGTCCCCTGATATTGCAGAAATTCACGGACAGCGTGGCAGGGGTCGCCTTGGTCTTGTTGCTCCGTTTGCCCCGAGCAGTTGTAGTCTTGAGCGGAATTTTGCCCCCCCCCCCCCAGAATACGCGGGGCAGCCTGAGCACCCACGCTCAGAAGTGGAGAAACATGGTCGTGGATGCTCAGCGAGGGATTCTCCAGGGGTGCTGGTACCCTCCTGGGGTAGTCGATCATTATTTAATTCCGCTACCATGTTGATGGGGGGGGGGGGGGATTTGGGCCTCCGGCCACCTGCACTCACCAGACGAAACGCCGAAGCAGAGCTTCCACTTCACGCCGTTATTCTGTGAGGTCGTGGTACCACCCCGGTTTGAGCCGGCCCATACGTGCAATAGCAAAGCTGCCGCGTGGCTCTACCACTGTTAAAAGTTCTAACAAGCCTGAATAAAAGTATAGAAGAATAGAATTTTTGTATCATGGTTTGAATGAGCTTTATGGTAGAGACATTATTCTTTTCTATGAAATTTAATTTACGTCAAGCCAAGTAAAGTAAATACGGTGGATTTAATTAGATGATAAAAATGAAAGAATTTTTTAAAAACTAATGACAATTAAAACTTTAATCTTTCAGTAGCGTGATAAAAATCCACCATTTTATCCCATTCGATCCATTTCGTCTATGTCGTTATGGGTGTCATTGGAGACGACCATGGGAGTTGTCGGAAAAATCTTAAAGCTTCCTACTTTCCGACATATGGCGGTATACAATCTCGTTTACACCAGACGTAAAATGTTCAGATCGATGATAAGCGAAAGCGTCGGCGGTATATCTGGTACTTATTGTATTGATAGTATATATTACATCCGTGGAAGAGCCATGCTGGAACTTTATTAAGGTTGTTGTACGAATGGGTCGGCTCGACCGCGGAATAATTACGCTCTCACAAAATACTAGCGTAGAGAGCAGCCTAATGTTTCTGAGTTTAGTAAGGCAAGTGTAGAGCATGCATTTCGGTTTATACAAAGGTGGAGTACCTTTGGTGTAGATAACAGGAAGCCCTTTTAGCGAGAACAAAGCTTACGCACTTACTGGCCGAGAAAAAACGAAATACTAAAGAAAATATAATAAAGAAGAAAAACAAAAAAAATATGTGCGCACTTAATATTTTTAAATATCGTTTTTGTGGTTAAAGAAATTTATTTTCCAAAAGAGTATACACTTACTTACTGAGGAACATAAATGAAAAAAGTTAGTGCTTTAAGGAGTAATATGATATATAAAAATATTTAATTAAAAGTTAACTCAATATTAAAACACAAAAATTGTAAAACTCTGAACTTTTTGGATATATCATTATTATATAATCGAGTTCAAGCTTTGTTAAAGTCCCTGTACTTAATATTTTTTAAAAAAGCACTGAAAAATATTAAAGTTTCCTTTGAGATTAAATATTAACATTTAGGGAGCAGTGTGAAACGATCCTTAGTGAGAACTCAAGAGGGGCTCGTGTCTTGCTAATCAACGTGCTCTCATACGTGAAGATGACATAAAGAGGGTGAGAGAGAAATAGAATTCACCAGGCGGTGGATATAAGCTTTGAATAAAACTAGGTCTTAGAGTTACATTACGTTTAATTTTTACTGATTCTTAATACTATGAGGCATAAGGGTTATATTCTACATTCACCAAAAGTATACAATGAAAAGATAATGTTTTGCTAGCTGGTAGTCGTCACTCTCTACTCAATAGTCCATCTGGGTCAGCCCCATTTACCTACTTTTGTCGCCAAATAGTAGTTCGCATCAGGTTTTACGTGTTATTATAACGTGATACAAATAATACTTATTGAAAGTCATTCTTATGTATAAGTTACCATTGAATGTGTAAATACCTGTGTCCTGGGAAGAATCAGCAAGAAATGCAGTGGGACATTTAAACAAGTGGTAAAATCAATAATTTTGTACAACCGACTTCATCATATATGTTATCGAAGTCTATTAAATAAAAATAATCTCATCACAGTGCAGACTTACTTCAGCTTTAGAGTGACTTTATCACTTAAGATTTATAAAAGTAAACATAAACATAAACACTCACGCCTGTCACACAGAGGGGTAGGCAGAGACTACGGACGAAATATCCTGACACACCTGACACACGCATACCTGCTCGTCGATTAAGGGTACTCTTGATCTAGGCCATCTTCAATATATCGCCAATTAGTTCGATAATCTTTCGTCTAGGGTGTCCCTTGCCGACTCTGCCGTTCATTTCCGCAATATGAATTTGCTTTCTCACACTTTTCTCGTTCATTCTTTCTACAAGGATTACTTTTCTACATCGAAGCATTACTTTCTTTATACTAGTTACAACAATTTCTAAAATATAAAATTAAATGTTAAAGAATTCGCATAAATTAGTTTAATTAAAGTGAAAGGTACGTATAAGGTCAGCCGAAGCATCACATACGTCGAATCTACGTGCTATTATTTGAGTTGTATATTTAAAGATCGCAACAGTTATGTTAAACACGCTTACGTGTATTTACTTCGAAACTTTAAGCTTGGAAAGTTAACGTCAGCTGGAAATTGATAAGGTGTATTTGCATAACTCCTAAGAAAAGAACACGTTTACTACGACATAAGAAACCGGTAATGGTGAAGAATTTCTTCATTAATTTTTATTCGTTTATGAGAAGTTAAAGTAAACGGTTATTAACAGCCTATAACATCTCATTGCCAGTCAGGCAGCCCTTCACTTTTCTTATGAAGCAGGTTTCCTTACGATGTTTTCTGCACCGCAGGGTTTGTAGTAAACAGCATCTAAAATTCACAATTAACAATTATATTGATGCCGGTGGGGATTGAATCCCGACTTCTAGCGTACTGTGAAATTGGCGGCAAGCGCAGAATTACCGCGGCCACTGCGTATTATACGTATATTTTATTTATTTATTCTTTTTTGACAATCGACTTTTTAGTTTATTATATAAGATTAATATATTATAAAGATAATACCTATATAAGATGCAGAGTGATAGAATCCATCACACCACGTTATCGTAACGGAGAGGTGGCAGGAGAAAACTGGAATAGGACAAGGCTGCAGCATCTTCTGGTCAACAACAAAATAATTATAATTAAAAAAAAACTACGGACGCCGAACCGCTTAACAAGCGTAACTACTTTGGCAAATATCTTCATTTTGAATATGGAATAATAATACTTTTTTATATTTTGAATCATTCCTATTGTTCAACAGCGGACTTTCGGTCGACTGCAATGATATAGCTATTGTGTCCATGGATCCCTGAACCAAAACTAAACGTAGCAGACTGTGCTACAGGCTTTTGTTATTTTAAAACGGAACTCAGCGGTTGGTTCCCTGCAGTCACAACAGTAATAATAGGTTCATTTGTTTAAAAAAGATATAATTGTATACTCGTAGCATATATTAAATTACCAAAACTATCATTTAGCACTCCACGTAAGCTTAAAATGCTTGTGTTAGAGCTGACTCATGATTGTAGTCGAATGGCTGACTTCAACCATCAGGCTACTGGCGCTTAAACTTAATGAATTGATGGTAGGCCTTAGCAGAATGAGAGCGCTATCTGATAGAGGTGAATACGAAGACTATCAATAATCACTAACCATCAGGTGGACTGTGTGCTCGCTTGTCACCCTTACCCTATAAACAAAGTTGTTCGTCTTGCTGTGTATCAGCCTCTTACAATAATCACTAACCATCAGGTGGACTGTGTGCTCGCTTGTCACCCTATCCTATAAACAAGTAGTTCGTCTTGCTGTGTACCAGCCTCTTACCTATTGCTGCCGTCAGCAGTGAATAGTCTGTTATGTTGCAGTCTTAAGTGTATATAGAAGCCGTATAGTTATAGACTGAGAGACATTTCATCTTAGTCTTCAGATGTGACAACGGATGTTTTATCTTCTTTGATTGAAGATGGTTGCAGGTGTTCATGGGCTACAGTAGCCAACTGCTGTGACTGTAAGTTTGTTTGTAACCGCATTTCCAGAGTCACGCGTAATATTCCTACTCACATTGCTCTCACGTAAAGGCAATAATAGTAACTTACCTTTTTTAAGACTCTTGAAGATTAAAAAAGCCCGCCTTACGACACCGCAGAGTATGAATGCAATTTATGAAGGAATATTTCTCATAGATTTGGGAAAAGATGATTTATTTATGCATAACATTTAAAAAGAATAACCCACTTAAATTATTGAATTTTATATATTATTGACGATTGCTTTAAAATTTTATTTGTAACACGTGGTACAGCCACGCTACAGCTATATTATGATCGTTGCACGAATGGATCAGCTCGACTGGTGAAGAAGTACGCTCTCACGGTATAGCAGCTTAATGCTGGTGTGTTTCGTATGGTGAGTGTAGCGTACCGGAGACCAATTTCATTAGATACAAAGCAATTCATATTGGTCTTCTGGAGTGACAACGCATATGTATTTTGAATTTTAATCGAGGGTGGATAATGTCTATGAGTTACAGTAAAATTTACCGTCAGGTGTACTATGTGCTCGTTTGTCACTTATAACCTACAAGAAATGAATTTTAAATAAAAGACATATATTAGGGTTCGCCCAATCTTACATGGAACCCATATAATTTAATTATCATCGTCTATTCTTAGAAGTCACAGCTTCTTCTATAAATTTTACGTTAACACAGTTTGGACAGCGTCACGCACGCTCGAGTGGTCCAAAAGCGAGCTACTTGTATCTCGTTTAGCCAAAAGTGTAGCTAAAGACAGAAAATTGTAAAAGAAATGATAAACGTCTAACTCAACGCCTACACAGTTACTAACAGAATACCCCGTAAGTCGCTTTTTTACGTCGTTCTAGGCAATAAACACAGATAGCACATTCTTTATTGTCTTCATTGTGGCTTGCCTTGGAAGAGGCCGGTGTTCAGCGGCGGACTTGTGAAGGGCTGTGATGATGGTGATGATAACATTAATAATACTCCGCGCGTGTTCATTATGAATAATATTACTTATTAAATATATAAAAAATTAGTTAGCTTAAGATCCACGTAATAAAATTTTATATATATATATATATATATATATATATATATATATATATATATATATATATATATATATATATATATATATATATATATAAAATTTTATTCATACTAGGAAACTAGGAAAGACACCATTGTTGACAATATATTTTTTTTTTATAGAAGAAGGGGCAAACGAGCATGCGGCTCACCTGATGTTAAGTGACTACCGCCGCCCATGATCAACCGCAACACCAAGAGAATTGCGGGTGCGTTGCCGGCTCTTTAGGTCGTATCGGTCCGGAAAAATCGCCGGTGGTAAACTATTCCACAGAGACGTTGTACGTGGAAGAAAACTCCTTGTGAAACGTACAGTGGTGGACCGCCAAGCATCCAGATGGTGTGGATGGTATCGGGACGTTTGCCGTGTAGTGCGTTCACGAAATTTGGCGGCTGGGATTAATCCGAACAATTCCTCAGAGCACTCCCCGTGATAGATGCGATAAAATACGCAAAGAGATGCAACATCTCTTTGCAGCGCCAGTGAATCGAGCCGATCGGAAAACACTCGGTCGTCGACGTTTGAGCCGCTCTGCGTTGGATGCGGTCAAGTGGAAAGAGCTGGTACTGGGGAGCCCCAGCCCAGAGATGGGAACAGTATTCCATGTGCGGCCGAACCTGCGCCTTTTAAAGTTGCAGGCGGTGTGCCGGCATGAAATACTGTCCCGCTCTGCTGAGCACGCCAAGCTTTTTTAGAGGCCAATTTGGCCTTCCCGTTCAAGTGACCACGAAACTGCACGTCACTCGATATGTTATTTTATATTTATATATATCATAACGTATTATCGAGACAGGGATAATGCACGCAATTGAGGGAGGGCAGGTGGTGCTCTCCAATCTAAGTAAAAGAAAATTTTGTATAATGACGCGGATCTTACCTAATTTGTTTTTAGTACCTTTAATATAATTGATTTCTGCAAAGTAACACCTGATTTTGTTAATTTTTGTTCCTTATTTGTTTTAGTCCTATATATGTACTTATAGTTGAATTTGCAATATTCATCTTATATTAATTGTAAAGTAGTACGCAATTTTATGATAATTACAATGAATTTTGAATTTAGTACATTTTACGTACGTCACAGTGGAATAGCTACGCTATAGCGTAAGCTTGTGCAACAGCGTAGGCTTGTGCTACGTTCTACCGTAGCGGTGCAGTGATGCATATGTATGACTATAAAAACATCGTCTTCAATCTTTTCTTTGTTCTTCTTTACTGCTAACGATAGATTCTATATTAGTCCTCAGAAGTGACAACACATCAACATTTGATTCTTAATTAAAGAAAGATGTAAGTAACCCACATACACCTAAACCTGTTCCATGGACACAATACTCACCTTCACGTGGATTGTATTGTACGCTCGTTTGTATTAATTGTTTTAAAAAATCGTTGATTTACAATGAAAATTGATATTACTTAAACCGGAATCTTAAGAGATCACGATACAAACGAATTATGTATTAACTATGGCAAATATCAACTGTGAATATTTGCCACAGCTGCCACGCTTGTCAGGTGCGTTGGCAACCGCAGTTTTTTTAAATATTTTAACAGTTAAATAAAGACGCTTATGCACATTTTCTGAGTAGTTTCCCTCTGTCGTCCCTTACGACACTCACGAGACGATATGGGTTAGTGGATATTCAAACACCGCCACTACATGGTGGTATATGATAGTGCGACCAATTACCCAGAACGTAGACGGGCAGCGGCATTAGATGTTCAGTTCCGGTACGATTGTCAATACGACTACTTAGCTTGAGGATTAAGTTAACTCCTCCCTGCAACAGGAGAGACATAAAGAATGGGGAAAAAGTGCAGCAGCAGTAGCAGAACAATTTTATGAATTAATATTTTGTTCAATACATTAAATGTTCTACGTTCAAAGTGAATAAAATTGTGAAATTCATTTTAAAGTTCATGTTTTGTGAATTCTCGGAACGAGAATCAGAAGGGAACAACTATTTATGGAAGGAAGCCGATAATAAATTTAAATATTTGTAGAAAACTAATGTATGTAAATACATGCATATAATATACACACACATATATATATATATATATATATATATATATATATATATATATATATTGTACATACATAAACACTCACGCCTGTCACCTGTCACCCAGAGGGGTAGGCAGAGACTATGGACTTCCATGTGGCACGATCCTGACATACCTCTTTCGCCTCCTTTACATCCATATATCTACGCATACATGCTCGTCGGTTAAGGGTACTTCTAACGTGGCCCCTTTTCAAAATATCGCCAATTTGGTCGATAAACTTTTTTCTAGGGCGTCCCTTCCCGACTCGGCCGTTCACATCTGCCATATAAATTTGCTTTTTCACTCTTTCCTCATTCATTATTTCTACATGACCAAACCACCGAAGCATTCCTTTCTTAATCCTGGTCACAACATCATCTTGTATACCACATTTATCTCTTATCACGCAATTTCTCACCCTGTCATTCAGATTCAACCCTAGCATACTCCTTAAAGACCGCATTTCCACAGCATTTATTCTACTTTCGTGCTTCATCTGCCACACCCAGCTTTCACTACCATACATTAAAGTAGGGACTAACACAGCATTATGAATTACCATATATGTGTATATATATACAGATATACAGATGGAGCTAAAGAAGTTTTACTTCAGTCGTGTTTCGCTTAGTGTATATTTTCTTTGGTCATGTAGTCATAAGCACGCTCGTTTTTTTATTTGGGAATTAGTTCGCCGTGCTGCCTCAGTGCGTGTTGGCTTTACAAATCTTCAAAACACCTTGGTTCTTCAGATTAATAAATTTCAATTAACAATTTCAGTGCCAAGAATCGAACCAGGGTTGCTCGCGTACTATGAGACTATCGACGAGCACAATATCGATATCGAGAAATGAGATTTAATTGCAATAAAAATATTAGGTAGCAGTTTTTTTTCATTGGTGTATAACTTTATAAACAGCCCTTCACATGTCCACTGCTGAACATAGGCCTCCCCCAAGGTATGCCACTAATCACAGTCTTGAACCACCTACGTTCAACGACTTCCCGTATCTAACCAGGTTGTCACTCCATCTAGTTAGAGGCTGCTAAATCTGATACAATAATCAAGGGCATTGATAAAAACCACTAAGATTTTTCGACAGTGCCTAGTCCTGATCAAACAGTCATATTTAATATATAGATCGAAGGTTTGTATTTATAATAATTGTGATCGTAAAATTTACAAATACGCCCCACTCCTGGGCATAGTATTTCGTTCATTTCTGAGAGGGTTTTAGGGCAAGGAATTGACCGGCGTACTGCCTCAATGCGTGTTAGGGAACTTAACATGCCTTCAAAATATTTATATTTCTTATGTCTACGACATGAAGGTTTCCTCACGATGTTTTCCTTCACTGCCGAGCACAAATTAACTGTTGAATTTCATTTTCAACTATTTCATTGGTGACGGCGGGGATTGAATCCGGTTTGCTCGCATACTGTGAAATTAACAGCGAGCGCTAACCATCTGAGCTACCATGAATCGTAAACAATACTCACAATTAAAAAGAAATGTAGAGCCACGCTGCAGCAATATTATGGTTTTAGCACGAAAGTGTCTGCTGGAACGAGGCAGGATCACGCTGTTATAGAATATCAGCATTAAGCAGCGGCTTAACAACTTATAAAGTCCCAGAAAATATATAAGCTCTCTTTATTAGCAAGTTTAAATATTTAATTAAACAAAAACTTTTTAAAAATAGAATTGCTGTTTCTAAAGTTAATTTTGTAAACAATTTGCACAACCTTTAATATTGTATAATTTAATTTAAAAAATGTTTCGCTGAGTTTCTTGCTGGTTGATCCTAGGATAGAGTTTTTTTCAGGAACTAGTGATAAAAGTAAAAAATTACTTTCAATAATAATTACATATTAACACACATTAAATAAAAATATTCTTTTCTATTATATAATATAACGTACTGTGTTTAATTTAAAAAAAGTTTCACTGAGTCTCTTGCTAGTTCTTTCCAGGATAGAGGTTTTTTTCGGAACTTATGATAAGAGTGAAAAATTATTTTCGGTAAGAATTACTTGTGACATATATTGAAAAAATTCTTTCTATTCTATATGTCGTATTGAGACCTCCATTCTGTGCAGTTAATTTTCGTAAATTTCAATTAAAGCGCACTACGTGCATTAGATTGCTTTTAGTTAAAATTAATTGGTTAAGATCGGCGAGCAACGGTGAAGTTCTTTATTCATCATCGGTTCGTATTGATCCGTATTATAAGGTTTGGGTTAACCATCCCATAGGTAGATGGGTTGACAGCAATGCAACATGCGTGCCGTAGTCGTAGCCGGTCTGCGTATTTCACGTCGTACGTAACGTAACATTCCGTAGACAATAGCAAGCGTTCAGCAAGTTGGTTGGATCCTGTTTCAGCATCAAAACGATGCTCAAATTGAAAACTTACCCCTAGCAAAGTGAGGGTCACTGTTTGGCTGTCTGGCACCAGTGTAAATAATAACAGCTTCCTACTAAACGGGATGAGCATTAGTGGAGATGTGCACTGTGAAAAACTGAACACAATGATGGAGAAGCTCGCACATCTCCAACAAGCTTTGGTCAACCACTCGTCGCTGCTGCTCCTACACGATAACGCGACCTCATACTGCACAACAGACGGTCTTCAAGTTACAAGAGTTAGGGTTGGAAGCTCTCCGTCATCCACCGTATTTACCACTTTACCAGAACTTGTGCCCCCAGACTTCCACTTTTTCCAGAATTTGAATAACTTTTTTGTGGGGAAAACATTCTACTATCCCAGAGGCAGTACAAAATGCCTTTGAAGAATTTGTTGCCTCCCGTCCAAGAAGGGCATCAGTAAACTGCCACTGCGTTGGCAGACACGATTTGATTGCATAGGCGATCATTTTGTTTAATTGAAATAAAAAAATATAAAAAACAATCGTTAACTTATAAAGATCTAATATTAGAAAACTATTGTACAAAATGGCAGACCTACGCATTGACACACTGGGTTATGCTGATGACCTTGTGATCATTGCGAGGGCCTTTTGCCAAAGTACTTTATCGTCAATAATACAAAGAGCCCTAAACACCATAAATAACTGGTGTGGGGATAACGAAGAAGGTTAAAATTTAAGAGGTAAAACTTTTCGCTGTCACAAGACAGATACCATTTTTTGCAACTATAATCATGTCTCTAGCCCCTGTTATTCAATTCATATTTCCTATAAATTACATCTAGAATATTGCCTTTGCATCGCACATCTGGTTAGTTAGTAATGTCTTTTTCACATTTTATTATTCTTATAATATTCACGTAAATCATATTCGACGACCGGAGGGTCACATCGGTAGGGAGTTTGGTTAGACGTTGTTCATAGACTTCCATTTGGTAAAAGTATCTGAGTATAGCCGAAGGGCACCTCATTAGGTGGTCAGTACGTGGTCTTAACCATTGTCTTTATGGTCCAACCATGGTCTTACCACGTAATTAAAAATGGCGGATACAGGTCCGCCATTAACTAAGTCATTAGTTTATTTATGATAGAGATCACTTACAAAAATGACACAATTCACACACATAACAATATGTAAAACAGGATAATACTAAATCAACACCAACAAATAACGAAACTAAATATGACATTTGTTAAAATAGGATAAGGGTATCAAAATAGCACGTAGTCCACCTGATGGTAAGTGGTTACTGTGGCCTATATACATCTACATCTGTCACGGTTAAAAATCAAAATGCACATATAGCACCCGTAAGGACTAATATGGAATTTCTTGTTTGCAGTAAAAAGGATCACAAGAAAAACAGTATAGTTAAATGAATTATCCACAAGAGTCAGCAGCGAGTGTGTTCCAAATAATTAAATTAAAGGGTGGTGGTCAAAATGGTTCCCCAGCGTAAAAACTGGGGTATAACTTCAGCGCTGATTACGAGTGAAATTAGTTTTCGTTTTAAGATGCAACAATAGAAAAATTGAGTAGAAATTACTCTTACTTTTGATTACGGCTATATTACGGTTGTAGCATGAATGGATGGAACGACCACGCTGTCTCAGAATACCAGTGTAAAATAGTAATAAATACATTTTTCCTAAGCTTCTTTCTTTCTATTATACTGCAGCAAGAAATGTACTATCAAGTTTAAAATTTGGCTATTCTAATATTTTGATGTAAATATAAGTTGTTATGATTACGTGGGAAGAGCGAGACTCTCCCAACACAAGTATCTACTTTCTGGGAGGACTCGAAAAACTAATTGTAAATTATTTACGGAAATAAAACATTTTTATTTAATTTATTTATTTATTTAAATAGCAGCTTAATTTTATTAATAACATTGGACATCCGGGGACCCTCTTGATTGGAAATGAGGCATTCCATTGTAGTCCTCATGTGTGACAACGCATCTGCATTTTGATTTTTTAATCGAGGATAGATGCAGATGTTTTTGGGTCACAGCATCCACTTACCATCAGGTGGAATGTATGCTCGGTTTTCACCCTTATTCTATAAAAATATTACAGTGTGAGTACAATGTGATTAGTATAAGCTTATAAAATAGCAATAGGAATATTCTCTTATAACTGAATCTATTTATCTTTAAACTTATAAATAAAATTGAAGTTTCTGTCTATAATATCGAAATATCTGCCGTCTATTGAACTCTGGATCTCGTCATAATTTTCCTTTATCAACAGTCAAAATTTGTATTTTGAAGCTGGCGGCAATAGTCAACAGAGTGGAACCTACCCAAGTGATCTACTAGGCGTAAAAGGTTAAGTTGTGAGTGGTACCCATGCTCTATCCTAGACACAAATGGTTGGTTCGCCTGAGGACCCCTGTGACCTGCCGCAATATACATATACTCTGAGTAGTGGGACATACTTTCAAACACATATTAGATGAATAATTTAACAGAAATTATTGTCCATTTATCATTTATTAATTAAAAGACCACAGGCAGAAACCCATCTATTTCTGTAATCTGATCCTATATACTATTAGATTTACGTTTCTGCTTTCTTTATCTCAAATATATTAATCTTATCTTTTCTGTCTTTGTAGTTTAGGGGATAAACACTCGTCTTTCATTAGTACATAATCGAACAGAGTTCGATTCCAACGATCGAAGTTGGACTTACCTAGTCTGACTATTTGTCCCAGGTAAACGTACTAGTGAACAATTTCGAGCATAAGACGTGCAGGAAGTCGATGGATGCAGGTGGCTCAGGACCGTGCTTTGTGGCATTACTTGGGGGAGGCCTATGTTCAGCAGTGGACTTGTGAAGGTCTGTAATGATAATGATGATGATGAAGTATTATTTTAATCTATATTGAAAAGAATCATTTCCTATTCGATTCTAGCCTGTAAAATGAAAGTTATCCGAGTTATTTCAGACACAAAAAATGTAGGACAAAAGTTATAACGGAGCAGATTAAAGACACAGCAAATTTATTAATATCTTTCGTCCTTCCAATTAACGCGTGTGCAGCGAATCCACAGACGGTGATCTTAATTAAATATCCCTCGCTTAATTTTTTTACGAATCAATCGTTTTATTCAATCGTTAAATTATTACAGCCTATTAAAAATGCACAGCTGTACATAAGCCTCCGCCGTAGATTCTCCCATAGGGAGAAATTACCATAGTTGTCATTCGTGGCAAAAGGGTTCGCAACCGCAGTATTTTATTAAAAGTTAAAAAGTTAAAGTTAAAGCACTATATATATATATATATATATATATATATATATATATACGAGCCACAGGTCTCTTCTCATATCTGAAAGGGTTTTAGGGCAATGAAATGCCCGCCGCGATGCCCCAATGCGTGTTGCAAAACTTAACGTCTTAGAAAAGTTTTCGTTATTATTTCTCGGACATGCAGGTTTCCTCAATGTTTTCCTTCACCGCTGAGCTCATGGTAAATCGGCACTTAAAATTTCAATTAACGATTACATTGGTGCCTGCGGGTATCGAACCCGGGTTGTTCGAGTATTGTGAACATTACAGCAAGTGACCCCTGAGCTACCAAGGCTACAGTTTTTTATTTATTTTTGGTTACTATCAGAAGATGTTGCTGTCCACCAAGATGTTCCAGTCTCCCTCTGTCGCCTGCTACGACACCCACGGCACGATATGGGGCAGTGGATATTCTTACACCGCCACTACACGGTTAGTATTTTTATTGTTGTCATCAGGAACATGCTGTCCGTGTTCTGCTTCAGTCTCCCTCTGCCGCCTCTCACGACACCCACGGCACGATATGGGCCAGTGGATATTCTTACACCGCCACTACACGGTTAGTATTTTTATTGTTGTCATCAGGAACATGCTGTCCGTGTTCTGCTTCAGTCTCCCTCTGCCGCCTCTCACGACACCCACGGCACGATATGGGGCAGTGGATATTCTTACACCGCCACTACACGGTTAGTATTTTTATTGTTGTCATCAGGAACATGCTGTCCGTGTTCTGCTTCAGTCTCCCCTCTGCCGCCTCTCACGACACCCACGGCACGATATGGGGCAGTGGATATTCTTACACCGCCACTACACGGTTAGTATTTTTATTGTTGTCATCAGGAACATGCTGTCCGTGTTCTGCTTCAGTCTCCCTCTGCCGCCTCTCACGACACCCACGGCACGATATGGGGCAGTGGATATTCTTACACCGCCACTACACGGTTAGTATTTTTATTGTTGTCATCAGGAACATGCTGTCCGTGTTCTGCTTCAGTCTCCCTCTGCCGCCTCTCACGACACCCACGGCACGATATGGGGCAGTGGATATTCTTACACCGCCACTACACGGTTAGTATTTTTATTGTTGTCATCAGGAACATGCTGTCCGTGTTCTGCTTCAGTCTCCCCTCTGCCGCCTCTCACGACACCCACGGCACGATATGGGGCAGTGGATATTCTTACACCGCCACTACACGGTTAGTATTTTTATTGTTGTCATCAGGAACATGCTGTCCGTGTTCTGCTTCAGTCTCCCTCTGCCGCCTCTCACGACACCCACGGCACGATATGGGGCAGTGGATATTCTTACACCGCCACTACACGGTTAGTATTTTTATTGTTATTAAATAAACATGTTTTTTTCTAAATTCTAGAATCTAAATCCGAAGTCTGACGTATTGAGCCAGTGTTTTTTGGTGAAATTTACATTTATTCGATAAAAAATTGCAATTAACAAATTTACTGCCGGCAAGAATCGAATCCAGATTGCTCGGGAGACTACCGGCGAGCGCTTTCTCCCCGAGCTTTCAATACAATATCACTTTACAAACAGTCCTTCACAAGTGTACTGCAGAACAAAGGCCTTCCTCAAGGTATGCCACAAAGCACAGTCTTGAACGACCTGTGTTCATCGACTTCCTGCTTATCTTACCAGGTCATCACTCCATTTAGTAGGTAGCTGCTAAAACTAATGCAAATATGATAAAAGCACTGAGATTTGTCGAGAGTGCTAAGTCCAAATCAATCACCCATATTTAATATAATCATATTAATAGTTACTTTGCAACTTGACTTAAGACTAACTAGAAGTTACTACTTACTAGAAGCACTAATCCCGTCACTACTAATCCTAGTTAGAAACTAGGATTAGTGGTGACGGGAGTAGTGCACGCAATTGAGGGAGGGTGGGAGGTGCTCTTCAAACTAGTAAAAACACATAATTTTATTTAAACAGAGCGGATGGTTGTAAAGTAACTATTAATATCTTTATTATAATGGATTTCCGCAAAGTAACGCCTGATTCTATTAATTATCTTATAATCATATTGGGTTAATGATTTTAACGTGAATACAGCAGGTTTGCATTTACAATAATTATGATCATAAACAGCATTCATATTTAAAAACAAATGTAGTACCACGCTGCAGCTATATTATAGTTGTAGCACGAATGGGTCGGCTCGACCGAGGTGAGACCATGCTCTCATAAAATACCAGCAAGAAACAGCAGATTAATGCTGCTGTGTTTTGTATGGTGAGTATAAAGAACCAAAAGCTCATTTTAAGAAAAATTACGCATTCCATTTTAATCCTCAGGGTTGACAAAGCATTCTGCATATTCTTAATGTCTATGCGCCACAGCAACCACTTACCATCAGGTGGACTGTGTGCTATGTATGTATGCATTTCTATATGTTCTCTATATAATTCGCCTGGGATTCATATAAATCAGATTTTATATATTGAGGGTCCACAGTTAGCGTTGCGAATACGTCGTAAAGTTTAAATGTAATTATTATTTTATTCATCGATATTTTTCCGATCCGTGTGTCCCTTGTAGAGAGCTGGGGAGTTAGAATTATTTACATGTACAAAATGAATGTGACGACATGTTTTAGTTTCTCAATTAAACCATATGGTGTAGTTTTGTATTACCGCGATATGTTTGTCAATAGTAAAACCATTTAGATGATTTTTTTCATCTATCAATTGACATTACCGTTCCGGTAAGCTGCCGGTGTAGATCGTAGATATATGAGAAGTGAGACCGCTGGTACACACAACACTATGCCACTTACGTTAAAGAAAGAACTGCTTGATATACTAGTTACACAAAACACCACAATACTGTATGTATTTACTTCGAAATTCTAAGAAACTTTAATACTAACGATATAAGAAATAAACTAGGCACCATCCGCGTAATAAAATAAACTAATTTGTCTGACCTAATTTTGAGGGCACCTTCCGCCTTTCGTGAATTGTGTACACTATCCCCGTTACCAATAATCCCAGCACCACTACTCTCAACACCACTGCACTTGGAGAAACACACCACTCTCGATAATATACGTGTTTCGCCTCTACACGAGGCATCCTCGTGTGAAGTAGACTAAGTAGTCAGCCACCGCAGAGTCTACTTCATCTACGCAAAGTAACGCCTAATTCTATTAATTAGTGAATCTTTAATATAAGGAATTGTAGTATGAAAGACGTCCTTACTCGCTCAATTGCTGCTGAAACTGACTAGAAGGCGTGGTAGAGGGCGTGTTCAAAGTTCATCAGTACAAATTGTGGCACAAATGTTATCCTTTTGGTTACCAAATATAATTCTATAGTTACAAAGAAAATACATAAGCTCTATCCAAAATTATATATTTTTTTAAACAAATACTTTATAAAAATAGAATACATGGTTGATAATAACCTCTGGGAATGAGGTGGTTGCTTTCAAGATGTTTCTAAAGTTAATTTTGTAAATGGTTTGCATAACTTTTCATATTAAATATAATAAAATTTTATTTAATTACAATATTTACAATTAATATTCGTAACACACAATAAAAATAAAATAAAGAAACTAATTTAGGAAAACAAAAACTAAAAATTCAAACTGTCAAAAAGTCCAGCTCCTCGTGGTATAGTGCCAAGAACGCTGGCTGCGTTTCCTCGCTGAATAGCTATACTTAGCCTTTGAGCGAGGAAAAAACCAGCCCTCTTGCCTCCAGCAGGGACGACAAGTCGCAGACACAGTTCCTTTAGGAACTTCCACTGCACGTGGACCCCACGGACCGATAGTCTCTCCTTTCATATTGTAGAATTTACTTTTGAAAATTCCCGTTGATTTTCTTGCTGCTTCTTTTCAGGATAGAGTTTTTTTTTACGAACCAGTGATAAAAGTTAAAAATGACCTCCAATAAGACTTACATGTAATCTATATTGAATAAAAAAATATTCTATTCTCTATACCGTACTGTACTCTACATTCAGTGCCATTAAATTTCGTAACTTAAAAAAGCACGATATCATTATCCTATAAATAAAGATGTGAAAATTAATTAGCTAAGATTCGCGTGCAATAGTGAAGTTCTTCATTCTTGGTTAACGACTCTGTGGCGTAGTGGCTTAGCAGTGTCTAGCTGCGCAGCAGAACGTGGGTTCGAATCCTGCACGAAACAAGTATTTGTACACATAATAGGGTATTTTACACCATGTAAAATAAAATCAAAAATATATATTTATGACAGATTTTGTAAAAAATAAACAAGAAATATTGATTTTTGTTTATAAAATTGCATTATATATTTTAAATTTCCATATTAAGAATACTTTTTTCATCTGTTCCTCAAATCTGCAAAACGCTATCGGCCATATTAGGACATGTGACGTCACTGATCCATCCTAAGGATATTAGTGTTCTGTGTCACTGATTATGAGAACTAGCTAACGTGCTGTGTTATTTCGAAAATTTTAAGTTATAATTACGATTATTGAGTTTTATTCGGAATTTTATTTAAAGGCGTCATGGAAGACGAATTCGTAAAACAGAAAGTACTAATATATCAAGGATAAATATATTGATGGTGGCTAATTTTTTGCATGTAATCCCCATTTTTGTTCTGCCGAGTTGAGGAATATTAAAACATCAGTGTAAGTACATATTACCAACTTTTGTTTACACAAAAACACAATATATAACATAACACAATATCAGGTCAGAGTGTTTTTTGATAAAAACATAGTTTAGTAGCTATCATAGTTTAGTTTATCTATAATTACAGTCATTAGCAGTCATTAGTTATAATAGCTAAGTTAACGATACCTTTCACCTCACGATGATTTGTCTTGTATTAAACGATAGTTAAATATAAATCAAACTTACGTCAAATCTTCACAGAAGTATAGTTTAAATTTTTTAGATTGAACTCTGAAGACATTAACTTTTTTAAACTATTACATTCAATATCATTGTTTGTAAACACAAAGAAATCATCGACATACAATATCCATTCCAAAAATTCACACAATTCCGCAAATTGTTCTCCTTTTATCCTTAATTTAAGTGTACAGACATGGTTCTAGCTTTGAGCGTTTATAGCCATTGCCAACAAGACATTCATCAACTCTCTCGTACGAGGCTCTTGAGGACTGCTTTAAACCATAAATAGCTTCATTCAGTTTAAATACTTTATTATTATAGTTATTTTGAGAATTTGATAAGCATTCTGGTATTTCCATATAAAATGTCTCCTCCAGGTCCCCATTCAAGAATTCTGTAGTGACATCAAGATGTGTAACATCTAAACCAAGTTTTACAGATAATGCAAACAGTAATCTCAAAGTCGAATGCCTTACTACAGGCGAAAAGATCCCTGAATAGACCACATTTTGCTTCTGCATATAGCCCTTGGCTACTAAACGGGAACGATAGCGAACACTATTATCACTGTTCATCTTTTATGCAACACCTACTAACACTTCACTACAGTTTCATTATTCTTTGGTATATCTACTATCTCCCACGCATGATTATCACCAAAACATTTAAGTTCTTCTTTCACTGCCTGTAACCACTGTCCCTTTTCTACTCCATGTAGTGCTTCTTCCAGACATAATCAATTAGCATCATGAAACACATCCTCCGGAATACACATATTTGATATTCTATACCTTTCTGGTTTCATTCTGATTCTGCTGGGTCCGATACGCAACTCCGGTGAGTTATAAGCATCTTCATACCCACTGGGAATATAAGTATCATCTGAGTTATTTGATGTTTCAAGCAGTATATCCTCATTCTTAGTTATTTCATTTGAATTTGGTCTATCCTTGATAATTGTGTCCTCCACTGAACATGAGTATTCAATAATTGCTATTACTGGCAAGATTCTTCTCATCTTCCATGACTATGACATCCCCGCTTGTTGTCACACATTTTGTTCTAGAGTTATATATTCTATAACCTTTAATATATCATCTGAATAAATACACCAGCATATGCTCCTCTGACTTTTTGTCCCATTTCTGTCGCTTCCTTTTAGCCACATGAATCATGACCTTGCTTCCAAATATTCGCAAGTGACTTATGTCTGGTTTGCGTCCAGTCCATACTTCTAAGGAGTCTTTTCATGCAATGCCGGAAGAACAGTACGATTTTGCAAATAAACATCAGTGTTGGTAGCCTCTGCTCTGAACTGTTGTCCTATGTTTGCATCAAATAAAAAGCATCTGGCTTTCTGTACAATTGTTCGATTTTTTCCGTTCTGACAAGCCATTTTGTTCAGGGGTACCCTGGTCACCAAAGGAGTAACCCGTATAGGGTTACACCTTTGGTGAATGATACCTTCTTTCTTGAGAAATGAGTCAAATTCTTTGTTACAATATTCGCAATCATTATCACTTTTCAATATCTTTATTTTCTTTTTAGTTTGTCAACTTTTTGCTTTAAACTCTGCACATCAGAGTGCCTCACTTTTATGTTTAATGAAATACACATGTATCATTCAACTAAAGTCATCTATAAATAATATGAAGTACCTGGAAACTGCTAGTAATTCATACTCCATAGGTTCACATATGCCGGTGTGAACTAAATGCAGTAATTCTTTGCTTTTTGAACCTTCATTTGTAAGTGGCAAATGACACTGTTTACCTTTTCAGCATATTGTGAATGACATCTTGTCAATATCAATTTTTTTGTTGGAGGTTCATTCTTTCTACAACACGTGTCATTTTATTTAGGTATTTACTATTAACATGGCTCAATCGGCGATCCCAAGTGATCCCTGAGGCAGACAAATTAGCCAGCACAATATCAGGTACTATCAACTTGTTCACTCCATTATTCAACACAGCTGTGGCCACCAATTCACAATTTCTATTGTATACTTCACAGCCATTTGTCGTAAACTGAACTGTATTACCGGATTTTATCAACTGGCTCACTGACAATAGGTTGGTAGTCAAACCTGGAGCGCATAATACACCCATGACTGATATTTCAAATTCACATTTATCAGTTTTTGTTACAATGGTCACATCTCTGGAATATAATTCTTGTAACCTCTTGCTGTTAGCACCACACATATCCTTCATTTTGTGATATATAGCATTCTCAATCCATTGTTCATTAGCTGTTAAATGCATGCTCGCATCTGAATTAATGTGTCATATTTGTTGAATTTGTCGCTCAGAAACACTGCACTAAACGCATTACTTTGTTTACGTTGTATTTTTTTTTGTATTCGAGCTGGTATAAATGACCAGGCTGTCTACACCGGTAACATTTGACATGACTTATATTAAATCCTATCCCGCTTAACTTTTGTCATGTTTCGATTATTTGCGTTACGTACGACTGCATGGAAACACAATTTTATAGGCGAATCGATATCAAATTACGTAAAAGAGATATTCTTCATGTAAATCCTGAATCATCAAATAATGCCTTTAATTTGTTCCATAGCTCCAACGAAGTCTTCACGTCTTTAATGTGTAAGTACATATAACGCACTATCTATAGTCATTATTAATTTTGCCATGGTTCTGGCATCGTCTGCGGCTTCTGTTATTTTCCCGGCTTCTGGCTTGATGCAGTGCAACTTATCCTCCAGGATCAGAAAACTCTCCGCCGCGAAGATCCACTCATTGTATTTCTCCCGCCCTTTTAGCTTAGGAACATTTACTAGTTAGTTTGTTGTCATTCTTGCAAACTTTTTATTGCAAATACTGAATAATACTTTGCTATTTCACTACTTTTACTTGAGAATAGACTACTAATAAACTAATATGAATAAAAAACTAAATACCCAGTGTTAATTTAGTTTTATATAAGTAGTCAGCTGGGCACTGGGCCCATTAAAACAACGTTTTTCTGTGAGACGGAGAGCAAGCATTGATGTATATATTACGCTAGATTAATAATTACCGTAATAGCCACCGCCATATGCCTAGCTATCGTCAGTTCACTGTTCAGTGTGACGCCGACAGAGTTGAGCCGAACGATCCGCGACAAAAAAATGGATAAATACGTAGTGAAATAATGCGATTCAAGGTCATAAAAACATAATAAATCAAGCGAAATCATTTTTCACTCATAAGTTTGAGTTCATGTTTTCATCTAAACGTAAAAACGTCAAATAATTGAATAAAATTATTGAATATTGCGATTTAAGTTCAATGTTGCCACTTTGCCGCCTTTGTGATTATCCCACATTAATAGCCTATATAATTAATGAAGTAAGTTAATTTGTTACCTCTGATTTTAAATTATGGAAATTGTAATAAAAAACTAAGTTTTAACTTTCATACAAAATAATTAATTATTATTTTAATTTATTCATGATATATTTTAAATATATTTTATTACCTATTTTATATTGTTTTATTTATTAGTACAATAAAAAATACTTAAAAAATGTTTTATTTCATCAGTTATGCTTACTTCTATTCATCTGATAAGAAAATATACTTTTTTTAAAATAAAAACAATTACCTGCAGCTTAAAAATACTCCTTTTTATTGCGTATTTTGGGTAAAATTTCATATAGTAAGCCACACCAACCCGCCAATTGCATGTTTATGTCTAATCTTAGCGCTTGTATTATATATATTGTTTTCGCAACTTGTAGTGAGATAGATATATTATGCTTATTTAAAATATTTAGTAATTTCATAGCTACGTTGTCGCGGTTGGATAATGGTTACACTGTTTTCGACGCGCGGTAATGTGGTTTGGTCCTATAGTCATGTATAACTCAATGAGAGCAATCGAATGAATTTGTTCAGGAACATAATTGTCGTACAATAGTACAATATTTCGTAATAACACAGTAGATGGCATTACTGGTATTTTGACATAATACTAACAATTCCTTTGCAAAATCGGCAAAATCGACGACTGTGACGTCACGAGTTGAACAACAGCTAGCGTTTTCACGTGAAAATTTAAAACGATAGATTAAAAGTAGTTTTATGGCACTATTGGGTTAAAAAAATTATATAAAAATGATAGTGTTTCATTATCACTCTAGGATTCATTTAAAACAATTTTTGGAAATGGGGAAAACACCCTATTGTTCCGGTTCTTGATGTTTGTCCTTGTGAAATTTAAGTACACACTGCATTCACGAGACAGTAGAAAATCCTACTATGAAACGATTTTTAAGACATTTTTAATAAATAAATCTTCATCGGTTCGTCAATGCTTACTGCCCGATTATTGAAGAAACAATTCTAGGTGTTAGCTTTAGGTGAGCTTAATTTGTGTAGCTTTTCTTGTAATAGTTTTATGGTTAATTTTAACTTGCACTATTACTAAATTGCACTATAACTATTTTGAAATTGTTCTATCAGTATTAGCTTCTGAAATTTCGTGTGTATAGGTAATACTCTACAAAATTTAAATATTCCTTTAATATTGTTTTCTGTGTATATATATTTGTTTTTACTTTCTTAGGTATAATTATTTTCAATATTCTGATTTGTAGGTTATGTATTTTATCTAGGTAACTTTTAAATATTTTTCCATAACTTGTAATGCCATAAGAAATAAGAGACTTAGCAAGAGCGTTATACAGATTTATAGGGTGGGAAATGGCATTTTGTATTTTAGTATTGCAAACTTTGCTAGCATAGCCCGTAGCTTGTTACCTACATGCTCAACGTGTTTACCCCAATGGAATCTTTCGTCCACAATCAGATCTAGGTATTTATAAGTGTTAACTTGCTCTAGCGGATTAAAATTACAGTTATTGTTTGATTTAGACGAACTATGAAGGCAGTCATAACTGTGGGCTAGTAGTTTTACTGGTCTTTCGTATTTATTAGAGTGCGTCGAGTCATTTTCATATAGGTATAGGGTAGTGTTTATGTATTATGTATTAGCATATAATAGCTTTTGAAGTCGCGACTTTTAATTCTTTAATACGACTTCTCTAACCACCGACTACAGACTTCCATTTGGCACGATCCTGACGTACCTCTCTCGCCTCCTTATATCTACGCATACACGCTCGTTGGTTAAGGGTACTTCTAATGTGGTCCAATTTCAAAATATCGCCAATTTGGTCGATAAACTTTCGTCTAGGGCGTCCCTTATCATTATAATATGCCAATTACTTCATTATTTTTAGTTTCAGAAGTCGATTTTTGTTTGTAAATCACTTTTTCAAAGTCAAAAGCTACGCTACAGAAGTGGGTCGGCTCAACCGGGGAAGGACCACGCTCTCACAGAATACCAGCGTAAAATAGCAGGTGTGTCCGTATGGTAGGTGTGGCGAGAACTGGAGACCCTTTTTTACTGTACGAGGCATTCCATCTTAGTACTAAGGGGTGACAACGCACATGTACGAGTAATACCATAAACACCTACATCTATTCTCGATTAAGGATCAGTCTTAAACGAGAATAGATATAGATGTTTGTAGGCTGCAAGTAAAATAATTTAGTAAATTTCTCATAATATATATTTAGTAATTTCATTGAATTGATATTTTCAGTAATGATGTTTTTATTCAGAAAAAAGATATCATCCACTATAGTAAAATATATATAACACAATCTGTAAGGCAATAAATAAATGACTGTGGTTCGAACCTGGAAACCCCAAACAAGATACACGTGATTGATAAGCTCACACAGCTCAAACATGTTGAGTGGAATCTAAAGGTAAATTACTTTGCAATCTCCGAGAGGGTTAATTGACCACCTCGTAAGGTCTCGAATTAACGTGTTTAATTAATGTTTATAGTATTTCGAAAACCACCAATAGCAAGGTACAATATGAAACTTTGACTGTAGTGGCTACACTAAATTGTTTTATTTATTTATTTAATATTGCAAGATTGCCGTGATATCGTAGAACTATATTATCTAACAAAATATACTTAACCATTAGAAGGTAGTAAAGCTCACTACCTTGAAGACATCCGCATTGTATTCGGATGGAAAGATAAACAAATTATTCCACTCCTTTGCTGTACTTTGTTTGAAGGCGTGAAGAACAAAGGAGACTAGCCGAGAACCTGGGTGTCCGATCATGGAAAGGGCAGGAAAACTCAAAACATGTAATTCAATTCATTTTTTAAAGAAACCATTTTTTTTTCATTGTTCGTGTTACAGAGGAGCGTCGTACATTATAGTCTGTATTTTAAGAAGTTATTTTCATAATTCTATTAATGAGGGGAAAGACTGTTAGGTATAATTAATTCAGATTTTGATCAAACCTGCAAACTTATATAGAAAACAAATATCTTTAAAAACATCATTTATAAATATCATCATAATAATCAGCCAGAAAAGTTCACTGTTCGAAATAGGCCTTCTCTCTTATGGCTTGATCATCACTCTTTGCAGGCGGATGGACGGGAGCAGCACCAGACGTGAGCACCTTGGACGCTGCTGCCCGTCGCTGATCTTGGTATAGTACCTACGGCTGACATAAGTGAGATCGTTATGCCGTCACCTATACGAAGCCATAAGGTTTTTCGTAGAAAAGGGGGAGCACCCATCTCACCTGATGGTAGGGATCGATCGCGATCGTGTTACCGACCTTCTAAAAAGGAGTAAGCTTGTTTCTTGATGTGTTTGATATTATCAACAGACACCCGAGGGTCGAAGCGGCCTGACGCAGTCTCTAACGCTATCATCACTCGTCAATACAAAAAGGAAATAGAAATTTAAGCAGTAATATCATTTTTAATTATATCCCCATTAACTCATAACTGTGTCTATTTCTATAAATGAAATGCTGTCGTAGTTCACAGTTCATGAGCAACCCAGGTTCGATCCCCGTTGACACCATTGATGTTTAATGAAAACACGAGTTTTTGCAAATAAATAAATAAATAAATATATATATATATATATATATATATATATATATATATATATATATATATATATATATATATATATATATATATATAACAACACGTAACATAAATAACGCACTTTGAGAAGTAGTTTGTTCAGTATCGTTTACTGAATCGATTCCTATCATTTTTAATATAGGTAATTTTTATCCCAAAAATAATTAAAACTACGTAAATTACAGTCACACTAAATCTGTACAGTCAAAACAAACTTAAATGGACCGTAACTTAAGGCAATAAGACTTTTAAGAGTGCAGTTTTATTTGTATTATTACTAATTCTGTCATTCAATAAAAATAAAGAAAAATAAACTTTATTTTAAGCATGTTAAAGTCTTTGCGTTCGTGGATTTGTACTGTGACCACACCATTCTTCCGGAATTAGTATAACTAATTTGATAAATAATCAGTGCATAAAAATGTTTAACCCTAAAGAACTTAACCCTTTTAACCCTTTAAAGACCCTATTGAAAGACACTATAATTTTTGCAAATGGCGTCAAATTTCAAATCGGTTTTGACATATTTGAAGTGAACGGATGTAAAATACATGTCGACAATCCACAGATCGCTATAGGTACTCCTCAAGAACGCGGAATAATTGTTTTCATATCTTTGCGCAATATTTCGTTGCAGATTTCCCGGCAGTCCGACACTAACCGGATTCTCTTCGACGTAGCCCGCCTCGGACTAGCCGTTCTGCTGAGAACACGCCGCGGTAGTCAAAGATGTCGAAATGGACCCTGGAACATCGACCAGACAACATGTCACCCAATTTGGCCTTAGCACGCGGTCCCTACGACGAATTTTGGTGAAAGACCTGAAAATGTTCCCTTACAAAGCTCAGACAGGGCATAAGCTGTTAACTGTTGACTGCCAAACGCGCGTAACCTACGCTCAAGCCATCCTGAATCTCGACTAAGAAGATGACGATTTTTTATCGAAATTCATCACAAGCAGTGAAGCCCATATACACCTCAATGGCTACGTGAATCGCCTACATTATCGTTTCTGGGGGATCGAAAATTTAGGTGTGATACACGAATAGTCATTACAACAACTATAGGTTGCGGCATGTTGCGCTGTTTACGCTGGGGGAATAATCGGGCCATGTTTTTGAGGACGCCGCGAGCCACACGGTTACTCCGAACGTCGACCACTACAGAGCCATGATCAACGAGTCTCTTCTTCCTCAATTGGATGAACTAGGACTGAAGGATATGTGGTTCTAACAGAACGGTGCAACGGCGCTCACTGCCCAAGCCACAACCGACATTTTGAAGCAGGCATTTCCGGGTCTCGTAATCTCTCGTTTTGACGATTTGCAGTGTCCGCCAAGATCGCCCGATTTGACCGTACCGGACTTCTTTTTGTGGAGGTTTTTGAAGTTTCGTGTTTACCTGAACAAGCCTTACAGTCTGTAAGTCCTCAAGGACAACATCCAACACGAATGCGCGAACCTATCGCCTGAAGTTCTGGCAAAAGTGGTGTAAAACGCTATAAAAAGGAAAAATAAAAAATTGTAAAAAAGGGTTATTATAATAATAATGAATACATAAATGAAAATAACCCCTAGGTATAAGGTAATTGCCATCATGCTGGTTCTATAAAAATGCATACAAAATATATGCAAAATAAATTTATTGTTAATTGAAATATGTTAAAAAAAAACGCTGGATTTGTTACTGGTTCTTCAGTTACGAGTTTTTTTTTTGCGAATCAGTGGTAAATAAAAAAAATTACTATCAATAAGTATTATACAATAAGCTATGTTGAATAAAAAATCATTCATTTCATTTCATTTACACAATTAACTTCACAAAACAAATTAGAAACAGCTTGGTGTCCACGCCTTATTCCCAGCGGACATTATCATCCATAAGGAATATTCACTATCCAAGTCATCTTTCAGGTGTCGTAAGCGGCGACAGGTGGAAACACCAGGAGATGGGCAGCGGTGTCTACCTGATAACAGCTAAAAATAAAAAGTCGCGGTTGCCAACCCTCTTGCCAAGCGTGGCAACTATGGCAAATATCGCTCCTATAAAACAATCTCTATGGTCTGCACACAGTTGTGTTGATCTACGATCTACGTCTGAATTTTGCTCTACCACACTATTTGAGTACATTGAAGTATTATGTACTTGTACGTAGTACATAATAGCTCGATGTTTGAGTATATAAATATACCGGTTAGTTTTTTTACTGTGAAGAAAAATAGGGTGTAGTATATGAACATAGTAGAAGCCAATGGTATACATATTTAATAAAATTATTTTTTTCGTCATGAATCTTAAAAGTGATCTATTAATAAATGCTTCTATTAACATTGACTACATCTTTGGTCCAGTAGTTGTAAACTCGATTCCTGATCACGAGGTCCCGGGTTTGAATCCTGGGTTAGGCCAAAATTAATTATTAATTTTTTATGTCAGGAAGTTGACATAATCTCATACCCGTGCTTCTAAAAGCCTTTTGATACTGCGAGTGATCTCTCTCCGGTCGAGTCGGTTTACCGTCCCATCAGACTATGATAGTGAGGGAATAGAGAATGCACCTGTGCTTACGCATACACTTGGGTACTTTAATTATATTCTGCGCTGATGGCTAGTCTCCGCTGAGAATGGCCGCCGTTAATGACATTCGTTATGGAGGGTATTATTAATTAAAGCTACTTATTTGAAGAAAAAGTTTTATCAAGCGAACGGTTCAAGGTCAAGGATGTCACAAGCTTGCCACGCCATGCTTAAAGTGGGTACACATGTCTCTAATTTCGGTAATTTCAAAAGCTTTTTTTTCAAAGTCAAAAACTTACTTTTAAAAGAAATTACAAATATCTTTACTATAGATATTTTTAATTTCTTGGTTCATTTATCACATGCTATTTTATTTCACAGGACAGGCGGTAAGTCAGACAAAGAGATTAAGTTTTTTTGTATTCGATTAGCATCTACGAAGACGATACATATCGCTTTCTCCACATTACTTAGTATAGGATGGGACGAGAGACATGATAATATGTAGATTTTTTTTTAATTTAATCTTAATTAAATTAAAAAATTTAAAAACCCCCGAAACAAAAAAGCTGATTATCTTTAAACAACTGGACAGATTTTCTTGAAACACAGCTAATAATACTCTCGATTAAGACACCTTACGAACGAAAAACACCTCATCGAAATCGATTCGTCCGAGGATTCAGGAGCTATGATGCCACACACAGACACACAGATGTACAGATTCAAACTACGTGCTTATAACACCCCTCTGTTTGCGTCGAGTGCTAAAAAACCTGTTGTGATATGGTGTATTGATTTGATGAAAATTAAGAAGTAGATATACATAGAAGTAAGATCATTATATTATTTGAAGAAATTAGAGTTTTATCCGTAAATCTACCACCACCAGCCTATGAAAAGTTCACAGCTGAACAGCTTCCATTGTAGAGGGGGGTATTTATTTGCAATAACAGGACTGGGCAGGCGGGTTGGTAACTGCAGTATTTTTTTTTAATTTTGAGTATTTACCCAGAAGATGCTGGCGCCCTTTTCCTGTTTTTTAATGTCTGCCTGTCTTCTCTTACGAAAACCACGGGATGATATAGGTAGTGGAACTTCATACGCCGTCAATAAGCAATTATTATTTTCGGCATGCATGGCTCTAGAGATATTCTCATATATTTCCTCCACCTCCTCATCGGGATGTGCCGAGGATCATCAGCGAATACCGTCCGATGATTTTGATTATCAGGTACACAACCCTCGTCGATACACTTCCAATCTTTAAAACGTTGTTAACGAGAGACATGTGGACGATAACTCCAACATCTCCTTGGCACAGATTAAACAAGTTGCCGGATTCAAGGATTACCGTGTCCTCCCCCTCTCTTCGGACCTCGAATGATCCTGTAATATGCCAGCGCAACTTGTCTACCTCTTTTTCCAACTTCAGGATCTTCTCGTCAGTCCTCAGGGTGCGTGCGTTATATGTTGCCAGGTTGAGTCGACTTAGGTGGCAACCGAACTTCCGCAGGAGATTCTTAGCACACCCTGCCTCGCCGTTACCATGGTCGACAACGTAGCCAGGTATAGCGGGGGCTGCGGGGACTGGGGGGGGATGTTTGCCGCAGCTGGCACGCTTGGCGACGGGTCGGCAACCGCAGTATTTTATAGTACAATTTCTGTTATCTGGAAGACGCTGCTGCCCATCTCCAGTCTGTTTCCCTCTGTCGCCTCTCATGACACCCACGGGACGACATGGGATAGTTGATGTTCTCAACCGCCACTACAAGACAGTATTCATATGAATTTGTGTAATTATCGCTCTCTATCTATTCTTGAAAGAAACCAGGATAGACAGAGAAATAGACAATAAACTTTAAATGGTTATTCATGTCTGAGTCAATATGAGGTAGTTAATTCGATATTTACGACAGGCACTTCACATTTATTTATATGTATAAATGTTTAACATACTGCTGACTTAACTACTTAATACTTATATAAATGATGATAGTCTATATAAACATTGTTTTTAAACTAAAACACTTCACTTCAGTTCAGTTACATCCTACATATTCGTTTATCTAGTCGTAAGTTGTTCATCCGCTCCCTTCTGCTGTGAGAAAAGTTTCTAGGAGCCATTTCTTTGCAAATTAGCGTTCTCTGGGACACTTTACATTTTTGCGCCATTCAAGATATTATGAGTGTTAAGGTTCAAGCGTTATTAGTAAAGTTTTAATCATAATTATCGATAAGGTGGCATTAACAACATGGCTTTCGTGCCCTTATTGAGATCGTCCTACTTCAGGCGGTTGTGCCGTATGATGTCACAAAGTAATAAATACTGAGTACAAGGTGAGACAGAAATACGTCAATGTAATCCGTCTATAGTTTATTATCTAATCTATTTTAACACACGTCGAAATAACGTATTGTGGATCCGTGATATAGATCATACCATAAAGTATAGAAAGTTATAAAAACATTGTGTTTTTTGAAGTTTATTAGAAATTACTCCTTAATCATCTAATGATCAAAATATTTTCATATATAGTGCACTGTATGAAAAATAGATGGGTAGTAAAATGAAGCGCTAACTAAATGTGAAGCCGTCATGGTTTGCCTGTGTGCAACACACTCGCGCATCTCATAGCGCGTAATGAATAATGTAATATAAGTCATATATTTTTATGTAATATTATTTATGTCATATATTTTATTAAATAAATATAAACCAACATATTATGGTTTTATTTACTTCTTTTGCCTATTGCATATATTTTTAGATTTGTTATTAAGGAGTAAACCTCAGTCACTCATCGGAGCTGACACGAACAATATTTCTTACATAAACTCAGTAAATTTACTTTTTTTTATTAACGTTTATGATATGTGAGATGGCAGCCTATATTGATGCCTCAGCTGATGGGGCCAGTTTAGTACATTCTGTTGAAACTCGAACAGAAATTATATATATATATATATATATATATATATATATATATATATATATATATATATATATATATATATATATATATATATATGTCGGCATCGAGTACAGAAACCATGTTATACGGATACATTCGTAGTAGGCATTCAATGTGTTGAGAATACATAACACTTTATCTCTTCGTGTCGTTAATCTATCTATCAGTCTGGGAGCCCGACTGGGTTAGTACCACCCCTTCTCTATCTGACCCCACGTGGTTTTTGTTACATGTTGTATATTCAGCCAAGCAGCAGTTCTTACTCTGCTGTATTTCGATATGAAGGGAAACCAGAATACTTACAGGCTGTGAAATATTTCATCTTAATTCTTAAAGCTGACAACACATATTTATATTCATAGGTGGTGGACGAGTGAGTCGGCTCGATCGGGGAAGGACCACGCCCTCACAGAATACCAGCGTTAAATATCAGCGTAATGCTGCTATATTTCGTATGATGAGTGTAGAGAACCGTAGACACTTTTTACTGGACACGGGGCATTCTATCTTATTTCTTATGGGTGACAACACATTTGCTATATGATTGTCAATAGAGGATAAATGTACCAACAAGTGTACTGTGTACTCGTTTGGCACTCAAATTATATACAAAAAAAACACATATCTAGCCTTCATGGGTTGAAGCTGGCTACAAGTCTCTAAGGACTGCTGTGGCCACTTATCATAAAAGAACCTAAAAACTATTTTTACTGACGGGATGAGATGAGGTGATGAATTCACTTACACCATCACCACAACGTAAAATGGAGGTGTAACTGTTCAAAAATATAGTGGATATACTTACTGGACGGTGAGAAACAACTATCCATTAAAATTTCTAGCAAACTAACGTTAACTATTTCGACAGTATGCGCCGATCGAAGCACTTATCTCGGACCGTAATAAATTTGCGCCTGTCAGCCATGGTTCCAACTTGTACATTTATCGTTAAAAGGATGTCTTATCTTTACTTATGGATTTAAATGATAGAAGTTTTGAACAATTTTGTTACATTGATCATTGTCTATAGGGGAACAAGATTCCCACAAAATGTCAGTATAAGATGACAGAATAATACGTGAAGATGAATGAAATCATTACTATAACCGTCTATCAGAAGTCCACTGGCCACATAGGCCTCGCCATAGATTGCCTATTAGGGGATTTCGGCATAGTTGCCACTTGCCACGCTTGTTTTTAAAAAATTACTCTGTGTTCCACTACCAACTCAGATTACTATTTGAGAATACGTTTTTGATAACATGTGAAATTCCGGTATAGTGCGGTATAACAATAGTGCTTTTATTCTATAGATTAAAATTACAAAACGTCTACACTTTATAGTAGTTATGAAAACCAACTTTACATGATTTTGAAGATCAAAATAGTTATATTATTTCGTCAAGTCGTTACTGAGATATTTTGTAAACACAATAGTCGTATTATTTTACCTCAGACACACGATAAAAATGTTCACAATACGTAGTGCAATACTTAATAAGTTCATCTATCTTATTTATTTCGGTTTGCTCTTTTTATAAATAGCTTGTATTTACTTATACGAGTAAGAAGTAGTATAAAAATAATAGAGCATCTAGCGTCTGCTGTTTTTTTGTCTACTCGACAAGTCAACCCCAACACAACCGGTCCAGTTTGCGTTCGATGTGTGCAAATGTAACCCAACCTGTACCCCGTGTGGTGGTGGCGTTAGTGACACTCTTCTGTACCACGGCTACCGTAAGAGGCGTCCGGGTTATACAAAAAAATAAATAATCTAATAGCTTTCGATAGATTGCGGTATACCATTACGCTTATGCCAGACGTAGAATACTCTGGCAACGGGAAGCAGAGTCATAGTTGAGGGCCGTCTGGTACTGCGAATATCTATCAACCCGCCTGATGAGCGTGACGACTAAAGCAAATCTTTCCTTTGCTACAACGGAAGAGTACTCTGTTCAGCAATGTTACGGTGATGTAGAAGGAGGCACCGATCATATTGTATGAGGGAGGATAAGGATATGGTAAGTGAATGCTGAGGCCCATCTTACCTTAAATCTATCAATCATCAACATCTACAATCTATTGATTAAAAACAAAAATGTAGATACATTGTCACCCATTTGGTCTGCGACAGAATGCTTTGTTACCGGTAAAAATCAAATAAAATCAGTTTATTTTGTGAACATAGGTTAATTTACAGATCTCGATATGTACATAGTAAAATACAAGGTAGGTTCTCTATGTCCCGCCAGTCGGCATACAAAATAATAATTGCAACAACCATTAACAATATAATTTTTTTTCTCTTATGATGTCAGTTTCTAATTGAAATAGTTAAATAATACATAAATAATTAGAAATATTTTTTAAGATAATAAAGGGGTAGTGTAGATATAATAATTGTGATCATTTTGTCTAAATGTCATCTAGTATTAATCGGCACATGTCATGATAGGTATATAGGCATTGTAGTTTAATAATATAATATTATAATGTCAATATGTATCATATTTTTAGATGAATTCCTTAAATAAATATATGAGGAATTCATCTAAAGAATAATATACTTCAACTTTTAGTAAATCACAAAGTTTACGTTTATAAATATTAATGTTGTCAAAATCTTTAATGTACTTAGGTATTTTGTTACATACTTTTGTTGCCATTGCATACATACTCTTCTGTATAAAAACAGTTCTACTTGGTAGGTACTAATAGATAATATTACCGTGTCTGAGCGACGTTGACTTTCTATTATATATGTTAACATTACGTTTTACAAAAGTGCTTGTTTCATAAATATATAATGAGGGAAATGTTAGAATTTTAAATTTTTGAAAATGTGACTTAAACGTGTCGGTACATTTTAAACTAGAGATGCACGTAGACATTTATTTGTGCAACGAACACATCGCGAATGTTGGGTGCATTGTCGCAAAATATAACGCTATATCTCAGGATTGAGGCGACATAAAATCATTTACACTCAAATAGCGTAAAACAATAGCATTATGCATATGCCATTTCACGCTGGTATTTTGTGAGAGCGTGTCTTACCCGGACGAGCTGAGTAAATCATGCTGCAGGCTGCAGCCAAGCTTGAAATGGTGGGTACTGGGTATAGTCAAATTACATCACCGTGCCTTCCTACAATTGTGTTTCCCATTTAATTTGGCGTTGACAAGATTCGTTTAATATTAAGAAGACTGCATCTGTAATTTAGTCCTTCAATATTCAGACACAACATTTATAACACTGCTCGTAGCTCGTCGCGTCAGTTACGCCCGCTATTCAATTCCACTCTCGCATAAATCACGTTCCGAATATTGCGATGCGCATTTGCTTTTCCTTAACGTTAGTTTTATTTGTTCCTCCATTTTGCTATATCGTATAGCCGTAAAGATTTACCCAAAAATTCGCATATTTTTACGTAATATTGGTTTAAAGTTGTCAAAAGATTACCTGTTATGTAATGAAACAATTAGTTTACAACAAAACAATTACTTATATACGTGGTAGAGCCATGCTCGACCGGGGAGTGACCACGCTCTCACAAAATACCAGCGTAAAATGGTAGCTTAATGCTGCTGTGTTTCGTATGGTTACTGAAGAGAACCGGAGACCCTTTTTTACGGGAAACGAGGCATTCCATCTAACTCTTCACGGATGACAACGCATCTGTGTTTTGATTCTTAATCAGAGATAAATGTAGACGTCTATGGGCCACAGCAACCACTTACCATCAGGTGGACTGTGCGCTCCTTTGTCACCCTTATTCTACAAAAATAACTTAAAAAAGTACCTAAAAGGCGTTAGACAAACATACGCGAGGATAGATGTAGACGTCTATGGGCCACAGCATCCACTTACCATCAGGTGGACTGTGTGCTCGTTTGTCACCCTATCCTATAAAAAAAGTTTTTTTAAACAAGAACAAAGAAATTAAGATATAAAATAAAAAGAAATAAAAGTATTAATTTTTTTTTCAAAATAAAACTCATGTTGCCTTCGTATGTTCGCCAATCTTCCGGAAGGGGCAGAATAACGTTTGTCGGGCCAGATATTCTTTCTATGAAAACTAGAAAACAGTTGCACAAAAATGAATCAAGATTAGAAAAAAAAATATGAACAAAGTGACGCAAATGACTAGGATCTATTTGTAATAAAATGGAATAACGTTAGAACTTTGCAGTTAATGCCCACAAATGAATGTTTTGCGACCGAAGTTTAATTAAGATATGCAGCCAGATTTAACTACAGGTTAAACTAGGAAGGGTTAAAATATACGGGATTTTTTTTGTATTTACTAATTACTTGCAAGAATCAGTCACACAAATTCTGTTTACGTTCTTCCAAAGTTTTTTTAACATACATCTTAGGGTGAGAAACGAACACTCAGTCCACCAGGTAAGAAAACATAAAAGGAAATAAAATAAAAAAAATACAAAATAAACCCTTATTCTACAAAGATATCATTCGTGCGAAGCCGGCGTAGATTGCTAATACTATATAAAAACACCATTGATAAAAATAAACAAGAGCAAGCAGACATAATCTGATTGCATGACAGACATGATGCTGACATGTCACTGACCCAACACAAAGCTAAAAACGTGTCGAACGTTTAGTCGTGCGATGGTGGAAGAGAGAATTTAAGTCGTGAAAGCGAATCCTACTGAAAGGAACAAGTAATTTCTCTTATACATACAATTATACAGCTTTCCCTCCACCGAAAATTACGTCGCAATTACTAATGTTACACTCAGATAGAACGCGGCTGAGTTTAATTGTGCTAAAAATTGCTTGCTAAATTTAATTAAGGTTTTAAAATTGAATGCCGATGATGGTAACCTATGTTTCTTATAAAATTAGTTTTAAAGATACACAGCCTATAACGTCCTATAGATCTCCTTTCATTTCCGAGAAGGCTTTTAGAGTAAGGACGTCCGACGCGCTGCAATAAAGCGTGATGGCGGTGTCCACATATCTTCGAAATGTTTTCTTTTATTTCTTAGACATGTAGGTTTCTTCTCGATACTTTACTTAACCGACAAGCAAATTGTAAACCAGCATTTAAAATAGCAATTAACATATTTCCATTATTACCGGCGGGAATCATACGCGAGCCGCTTACACATACATGTCAAATTGGAGTGACTTTCTGTTATATTGAAATGACTGCCTGCTATTGAGCTTTGGTTACTTGTATACTATTAAGACGTTAATAAACATTTTAAAATATTTGTCAATCTGTCTGTCTGTCGGTGCGGGCTTAACTTCGCAGTGGTTAAACCAATTTCAATGAAACATCATGAACAGGTAGAGAGCAATGCCAGGAGTGATATAAACTCGGTATGTTTTTTCAGAAAATTTGGAGTTTTTGAATTTTGATTTATGATCGTGACATTATTAGATTGTTTGCAATTTTTTTTAATTTGATTAATGTTAGAACATGTAGAAAATACTATACTTCCATCTGTGGAGTGTAGACACAGTGTGGAGAACAATATCTTATAGTTGAAAAAGTGTCCATCTGTATGCAATAAATAACAGTTCAAAAACTCTCCACAACAGCGCTGGAGTAGCTACTGGAAACAGCTACATGAAATGAACTTAGTAGTTGTCGACGATGTGAAGTGTGCTACTACACTGCTCAGTAGCTCTAAAATCTAAAATAATTTTATTTAGTAAATATAACCACGAAAAAGTCGTCTATCCCACTAATATTTTTTAGCGCGTTCATTAAAATTTACCCCGTAGCTATAGTGGGCCCACCCTTATTTAATGGTTTTCTACGGACACTTTTTAATACACAGTCTGTACTCCTTACCTCTACATTCCATACTTCCATCTTTACCAGTACATCAAAGTTCTCTGAAACAAGCCGTCAGCCAACCATGACCGTGGTGAAGTAATTTCTATGAGGTAATTTACCGGGAGACTTACGTCATCAGTTGACTTCTATAGGCTGGACTGGCTGGACGGATAATTATATAAAAAAAAAAAACAATGATTAATTAGAGTTCGTACAATTTTCCTTTCCTACAACTTTGCAATGCAGAACACGTCTTGATATAAATTGAAAGTGAAAATTAGGCGGCTTAATTATAGATAAAGGAAATTTACAAAATCTTTGAGTTCGCGAAGAGTACGTGAGTAGTGAGTACGTAGAGTAAGTGATTTCGCAAGGCATAGTCGTTACTTTTAATGTGCCTACATTAACTCCTTTAATAATGTATAAGCTTCATAATTAGCTACAGCTTTCTAAGTGTTTCTCGTGAGAAAATGATCTGGTATATACGTGTTCTGGTATTATGGCGTACTGAGGTTGTAGCGCGAATAGGTCGACAGGGGGAAGGACTACACTCTCACAGAATACCAGCGTCAAATGGCAGCTTAATGCTGTTGTGTTGCGTGTGGTCAGTGTAAGGAACCGGAGACCCTTGTACCTTGAACGGTGCAGTCCATCTCAGATTTCAGGAATGGTAAGGATCTGCATTTTGATTCTTAATCTACGATAGATGTAGATGTCTATGGGCCACATCATCGATTTAATATCAAGTAGACTATGTACTCGTTTGTCTCCCTTTTTCTTTAAAAAAAGCTTTAGTAGGAAGACTGGTAGGCTACCCGTTAATTTTTCGTTAAAATAACTATTAACAAATACATACTGCGGGAACGAACCCGGGCTGCTCGCGTACTGTGGAATTTACGGTGAGCACTTAGTGACTGAACTAACACGGCTCTTAAGGTAGTATTAAATTAAATTAAGAAATTGCAGCTATACTTTGTACGTCATGGGTATCCTTCTCTCGCAATATTAGGGTGCGATCCATTTGCTTGCTAATTAGACAAGTGATGGGCCTTAGATACGTTCCCCACACTTGCGAATTGAATGTTAAAGAGTGTTATGCATATATTTGTGTTCTTTTCTGCCATCGTAGTAGTAATTTCACTACACTATAATAATTTCAGCTTTTTTATTATAAATTGATATAACAATTAATATCGGGTTCGATCTATGAAAAATGAGTATTTAAAATAGGTAAAATAGATTCAAAATAAAACTGAATAAAATATGTTAAATCAGTTTCATTACTTATTATTATTAAGTATTCAGGTAATTTTTATAAATAAAGATGAAAATGAGCACACAGTCTTCCCGATGTTTAGTAGATGCTGTGGCCCATAGACATCTTCCATATCTTTCTGTGGTTAAGAATCAAAATGCAGATGCGTTATCACCCCTGAGGATTCAGATAGAATATCTCGTTTTCAGTAAAAAAGGGTCTCCGGTAAGTTTATGCAAAGTTTTAAATAATATTAAAACTTTAGACCTTTTCGATTTTATACTTCCCTATTTATTTGCTCTCTTTTTTAAACGGAAATTTTTTATTCAATATGTATTATAAACAATACTTATTGAAAGGCACTCTTTTGTTTCGTTTACCCCGTTGATTGTCGTCTGCTATGGGACTACTTTTGTTCATCCCATGCAGGTTTCGGGCCTCGGGGAAACCCCCATTACCCGGGTGATCCCTCACGACTCATGACAATGAGCCGGTCTTTGGGAGCCATACGGCATCGTTGGCTATCTTGGTTGGCGTATTGCGCGCTACCAGGTCGGTGATACCGGAGGGTCGGCCGTCTCGAAGCCCCGCGGAGTCCTGAGGATGGGAGTCGACGCAGGGCCAATCTTGCCGACAGGAGGGCGTTCCAGCTGCTCCGGACCTCCAGTGCTCCGTCCTGGCTCTAGCTGAAGGCCTGGTATTCCTAGGAAAAAAAGCTGGCGTGTCTCGCGCCTCTGGGAAGGGAATCTGCCGAAGGGTCAGCAACCTCAAGGTCCCGCGGAGAGTACCTCGACGCGGAGCCGAAGTCACCAACAGGCGCGCGCACTTGGGCGCGCCGGGCCTTCGGAGTTCGCTTCTCAGAGTGTAGGTGATGCGCAGCGTTGGGTAATCTTCATCCCGGGCGGGGTAGGGGCGTCCTCAAGGCTCGACGCAAGCCGAGTTGGCCCCACAGCGCGCACCCACTGCGAAGCGACGCGCTGTACTTCTCCCACCCGGGCGGGAGTCGACGACCGGCGGACGTGACCGCTCGTTGGTGCGGTCCGGACGAGACTCGTTTACCCCTGGTTCGGAATAAAAACCCCTGTCCTGGGAAGAACCAGCAAGAAATCCAGCGTATCGACTGCGTGAGTGATACCGACCACGACGCATCCACTACGGAATCACACGGAACTATGTATTACAGCGGCCGGCCGTATCGCGAACACAACATGGCGGTGACGCCGCGACTAGGGTTGCAAAGCAACCACAAAGTTACTGCAAAAAGCTGCAGCGACACTATTTATACTCGACCACATTTTGTCGCTGCGATGTGGTGTGGTTTGTGGTACGTGTGAGCCGATCCTTAGAAGTTAACGCGCATTTAAAGTTTGAAAACGAAATTAATTATTACAATGTAAGAATAAATGTAACAATTAAAGGCGTTCGCCTAGGGTTTTTCACCGGTATTATAAATTAAAATAGTGAAATGTTCAATAATTAAGTATAAAACAAAGTTGTAGGTACATTCAGCATTTATAGGTAATTTAAGATTGAAGGGAATGCTTTTTAGTAGTAGTAATAGTAGTAGTAAGTAGTTCCGGAAAACAAACATAGCGCAGAGACAAACAAACGTACTGTGGAAACTTTTACACGTTTTATATATTAATTTATTAGTGAGTATTAATCCCAAACACCATTGCAGTAATTAAAGAAATATGATTAAACTTAATTAAAACTAATTAAATAAATATGATTAAACTTAATTAAAATTAATTTAAGAAATATGATTGAAGCGGCAGTAGCTTAATGGCAAGGCGCGGACCGCGAACTCAAAAAAAAAGGTCGTGGGTTCGAATCCGCCATTCGACTACTGGTGTGAACAACTCGTAACATAAGCAATTTAAGCTTACCACGAGTGGTTAAGAGGAATATTAGTAATGTTTATAGCATTGTTAATATTCTTTAAAAAAAATAAAAAAAAATAAAGCCAAGATGACTAAGGAATAATATGTCAATACAAATACATATTATTATGTATGTAATAAGACTTATCTTTTAAAAATATTTATCTCTTTATTATACTCGGACTAACTTCAAAAATGTTTCGTAACACGCATGTTAATTCGTATTACATTAGCCGGTACACGAATATCAATACAATTTTTCTTTCAGATTTCACGTTTTCGGTTAGATTTTCATAAAATCTTTAAACCTTATTACTTTAATAAATTATTATCTTTTTATGTGAAATACCATTAAATTACGTTAAAATGTGGGCTCAAAAACGATTGTCTACTTTAGTCATATTCCATTACCATTATATATAATTTTATTATATAAACGTTATAATAACTAAATTATTAATAAATTAAAATTTATTTAAGCTCCAAAACTTTTTCGTTTCTTTAAAACAAGTGTTGAAGCCAACAAGGAGAGTTTTTAAACTCATTACTATTAAAAAATGGTCATCAGTTCTATTAACTTACTATACGTAACGCAGCACTATACTTTTATTTTACCGCTGGTATTTTGTGTAAGAGGCCCTTCTAAGTCGAGCTGCCTTATTATTGTGGAAGCCATTATAGTTTGCCACGATAGGGGGCAAACGATCATGCGATTCACCTTATGTTAATTGACTACCGCCATCCATGAACAACTGTAACATCAGAGGAATTGCATGTGCGTTTTTTGCTAGACTATGTTACGTAAATACATTTCTCTACGATAACGAATAACGGTAAGAAATAAGCATGAAACTCTAGATCATAAATATTAAATTAGGAAGTGCATACGACAGTAAAGAGAACGTTTATAAAATACGAGTATTTTAGGAGCTTTATGTCAGGAAGTAGGCACGAGAAGTTACGCCACCCTTTCAACTCCAAGCGCCATTACGTAGTCATAAATTCAAATTTTGAATCAATGAATATTTTCCACTTAAATATTATATATTTATAATGATAAAGAATTTCGTATTAATTTCTTTTCTAATTTCTGAGTCTGAGAATGATTTAAAAAAATATTACGTCTAAAACTTTAAGTATTTTAATTCATTATATTTAATATAATAAAAGTAACAAACAAGTAGACATTCCATTTAATGGTAAGTAAATATTATGGCTCAAGATTCCTTCGTCTATCTTCGATTAATAATTAGGATATAGGTGCGTTGCCATTCCTGAGGACTAATATAGAGCCTCGTTATCAGTTAAAAGTATCTTCGGTTATCTGGACCTTTTTATGTTGGTATTATGCGACAGCGTGATACTTCTCCGGTCGAGGCGACACATTCGTACTGCAACTATAGTGCAGCTGCAGGTTGGCTCTACCATGTTTACACCAACCATTGGTAGCGAATTTGCCCCAAACGTATTTTAAATCCATAAATGAAGATAAGTCCGTTTAAGATTCAAGTACAAGATATAAACGTGTTTGACTGGTGAAACTTTTTGTCACAGATAAGTGAGACTGGCGCATCCTGTCGAACTAGCGTTATTTGTTGTTGATATTTAATTCATAATGTTTAAAATTAAAATTGATAATGTAGTGGCGGTGTTTATGATTTTATAGAAGATTTATAGAAGTTATAGAAGTTTTCACAACAAACAAGTCCATTGCAGGACACAGGCCTGTTCCAAAGATTATCTCATAGGGGATGTGTGAATATATGCTATAGTTGCCACCCTTGGCAGGCAGGTTGGCAAACTTAGTTTTTTATTTTTAAGTTGTTAGTAGGAAAACACCGTCGCCTATCTCTAGGGCTGCCATCCGTCCGGGTTTGCCCGGATTTGTCCTAGTTTGGAAGACGTCCGGGGAGCGTCCGGGCGGGTTATAAATTGCAGTCCGGGTGCAACCCAGACTACAATAAAAGTCCGGGTTTTCGATCAGGTCCCATTTAATTTTATTAAGTTAGTAACTAATATTGGGTTTATTAATCTTTTAATACCTAAAAAGGTTAAAAAAATAAAGCAAAATCACTCACTTGTCGTCACAAGAACGATTAAACACACTATTTCATGCAACAAAAGAGACTTAAAATTAAAGTTTTCTTCTATCAAGTACAGCGTAAAATATATTTTAATCAAGATGTAAGTGAATGAAAAAAGTATTGAAATGTTCGGGGTGAAAGCTCCAAAATCCGGAGAACTTACGCTTCCGGTCCTGGGGGGCAGGTTTTCGAGATGGAAGCCCTACCTATCTCCAAGCTTAAACCTTTTATATTCCTTCTATATCCTCTTACGTCACCCAAATTCTTAGATTAAAAGGATGTCAATGGTTTAATTTGACACCTTATAAGGATATTCACTTTGTAGTGACGTCGTCATATCCACTCCCCCATATTATTCCATGTGACTCGTGAGAGCTGCCGGAGGGACATTGAAGCAGCAGGTGAGCAGCAGCATCTTCCTTATAACTGAACATAATAAAGAACTGTGGCTGAGACACCTCCCTATGAGTAATCAATAGGCTTGTGTTCAATAATGGACTTCTTATATTATGTAACGAATTAATGAATAATTCTTACGAAAATTAATAAATAATACGCGTGAAACAAAAAATATTGACGTATACTATAAATCTATTACTACTTTATGATTTAAAAAAAGAAAATTTCAGATTAAACAATTATTACGGCAAGAGGAAGAGAAAATATCTAGTACCACGTATTTATAATGAGACATATTCTGCAGACGATTGTGGTAATAGAGAAATATTTTAAAGGAAGTTGAAAGCATGATTGCTGGATAATTATACGCGTAGGTAGTTTTAATTAGTATAAATATGTGTAATTATTAATAAATTTCAAAATAATGAGGTATGTAAATAACACTGCTGAGTTTAAATTTAATTTTTCTATTTTATTTTTTAAATTCAGGATTAAGATTTTAATAACAGTAGGTACATAGAAGGTAAGTGGATGATGTATTCGCTAACATACTACACTGCTGTTTGGCGAAAGTAAAAGTTTTGTGTTAAAAAAAAAAAAGTTTTGCTCTGTGGGATCTCGTGGCAGCAATAATGTTCTGAATTTTTCCGATAGCTCCTTCATAATGTAAAGTTAGAATGTAATTTCAACAGCAAAGAACGACATTGGCTTCATAACTCTGATTAATTAGAAAATTACCTACAAAATGACCAAAAAAGTTTTGGTCTTTTTTGCATATATTCCGTATTAAAGTGGAGTTACATAGTCCTTTACATTTGAAAGGGTTCCTCAATGTTCACCAACGACAGTTTCGCGGACCAAGTTAGATTAAGATTCGTAGGTAATCTCTAATAAATGTAGGAGTATAAATGAGAGCTTGAAGATATTAAGTGAACACGAAATACCTAAAACCACTGTCGCCTTGTCTTTAAATTCAATTTTTTTTTTTTTGTAGGATTGGATGACAATCGAGCACACAGTCCACCTGATGGTAAGTAGTTGCTTCGGCCCATAGACATCTACATCTATCCCCGATTACGAATCAAAATGCAGATGCGTTGTCATTCGTGAGGACTTAGGTTGAATGCCTCGTTTCCAGTAAAAAGGGTCTCCGGTTCTCTAAACTCACCATACGAAACACAGCAGCATTATGCTACTATTTGACGCTAATATTCAGTGAAAACGTGCTCCTTCCCCGGTCGAGCCGACCCATTCATGCTACAACTATGCTACTAATATAACTGCAGCATGGCTCTACCGTATAAATCATATCAGCTTTTTGCTAAATAATAATCTACTTAAAATAATACTGTGGATCGCTAATATTAAATATAATCCTGTTCAATAATGTTAAAATATTATATAGGCAAACAAATACTTTATAAAAAATAGAATACATGGTTTATAATAACCTCTGGGAATGAGGTGGTCGCTTTCAAGATGTTTCTAAAGTTAATTTTGTAAATGGTTTGCATAACCTTTCATATAAAATATAAAAAAAACTTTATTTAATTACAATATTAACAATAAATATTCTCAACACACAATAAATATAAAAGAAACAAACTAGTATAGGAAAACTAAAACTAAAAACTCAAACAATCGAAAAGTCCTGCTCCTCGTGGTAGTGTCAAGAACGCTGGCTGCGTTTCCTCGCTGAATGGCTATACTTAGCCTTTGAGCGAGAAAGGAATCAGCCCTCTTATCACCACCAGCGACGACCAGTCACAGACACGGTTCCTTTAGGAACTTCATTGCACGTGGACCCCACGGACCGATAGTCTCTCTTTTTATATTGTAAGTATAATTTACTTTTAAACAGTCCCGCTGGTTTTCTAGCTGCTTCTTTCCAGGACAGAGGTTTTTTTTACAAACCAGTGGTAAAAGTTAAAAATGGCCTTCAATAAGACTTGCATGTGATCTATATTGAATAAAAATATATTCTATTCTCTATACCGAACTGTACCCTACATTCTATGCCATTAAACTTCGTAACTTAAAAAAAATAAAGCACGATATCATTATCCTATAATTAAAGATGTAAAAATTACATAGCTAAGATTCGCGCGCAATAGTGAAGTTCTTCATTCTTCGTTAACGAGTCTGTGGCGCAGTAGCTTAGCAATGTCTTGCGGCTCTGAAGAACTCGGATTTGAATCCCGCACAAATCAAGTATTATATGGTCAACAAATTATTATTCCGGGTCTTGATGTTTATGTTTGTGAAATTCATGTATAAACTGCCTTCACGAGACAGTAAAAAATCCTACTATAAAACGATTTTTTAAGAAATTATTAATAAATAAGTCTTCATCGGTTCCTCAACGCTTACAGCTGGACATAGGTTTCCCTGTTCTGGGCAGGAGTTGGCTTATGCCTGATTATTCAAGAAACAATTCGGTCTCCGCAACGATCCGTTTAATTACATATGAAGCGCGTATAAGACAGGTTGTATTACAAACTATTTATTCAGCAACTAAGGATGACTTAAATGAGTAAACTTAAACTGATAAACAGTTGAACTGGTATTTTGTTTTCAACAAATGGTTTTCATGCAGTTCATTTACTGCAAAACGGCTCGTATAAAAACGAATCGTTTTTAAATATAGAAACCGGGCATTATTTGTCGCTATCGACAGGTGAATTATCGATCGCAGTATCAAACGGCTCTCGCAGGCCGTTGCCGTAGCCGATCCTGGTATTTAACGTCGTACGTAACGTGACGATAAAGAAAAATCCTCCCTTCCCTACAATGGAAGAGGTTCATGTTCAGCAGTGGACTAACGAACCAATAGTGATTATTCTTGAATATTCTTGATTTGACATTGCAGAGCTATGCTGCAGCCATATTAGTTGTATCACGAATGGGTCGGCTTGACTGGGTAAGGACTACGCTGTCACAGAACACCAGCGTCCAATAGCAACTTAATGCTGCTGTGTTTCGTATGGTGAGTGAAGAGGACTGGGGACCTTTTTTATGAAATCTAGACATTCCATCTTAGTCCTAAGGTCTGACAACGCATCTGCATTTTGATTCTTAATCGAGAACAGATGTAGGGCCACACACATCCCACTTACCATCAGGTGGATTTAGTATTTAGTATATAGTTTTGTATGACCTCATTGACCATTGACCTCATTTGCAACCTGCAATAAAAAAGGAAAAAATTGAAAATATTCCTAAAAACTGACATTTAAGAAAAAAAATTAAAGGTTTGTATTTGTTATTGTGTTGAAATATGGCAACTCTAATTTATCAGAAATATTCAACAAGTCAAGAGGAAGATTAATGAATACAAAAAGAGTTGCACAAATTAAAAGCAAACAATACTCGCCGCCAGAGTCTCCCCCGCCAGCTGTTCACCCTTTCCGCCCTCTTGAAGAAATTATATTTCACAAAGATTTATTAATTAACAAATTCGTTATATTTTTTTAACTTTGTAAGATTTTTTTAATGAAACGTATTAAACTTCCGCATTTCGTAATAGAATCTATAAGTATATATCATCCCGACAGGGAGAAACTAAAACAGAAAGTGGGTAGCATCTTCCTGATATTACTAATTTTTATGGCGTATCAGAATTATACATTATATAATATACAATATATTATATAATTTCATCAAAATATTTGATTACAAATTGTTCATTAACAGGCAAAAGTAGCTCGCCTACAATATAATAATAATAATAATACACGCCTACAATATATTAATAATAATAATACACGCCTACAATATATTAATAATAATAATACACGCCTACAATATATTAATAATAATAATAATACACGCCTACAATATATTAATAATAATAATACACGCCTACAATATAATAATAATAATAATACACGCCTACAATATATTAATAATAATAATACACGCCTACAATATATTAATAATAATAATACACGCCTACAATATATTAATAATAATAATACACGCCTACAATATATTAATAATAATAATACACGCCTACAATATAATAATAATAATAATACACGCCTACAATATATTAATAATAATAATACACGCCTACAATATATTAATAATAATAATACACGCCTACAATATAATAATAATAATAATACACGCCTACAATATATTAATAATAATAATACACGCCTACAATATATTAATAATAATAATACACGCCTACAATATATTAATAATAATAATACACGCCTACAATATAATAATAATAATAATAATACACGCCTACAATATAATAATAATAATAATACACGCCTACAATATATTAATAATAATAATACACGCCTACAATATATTAATAATAATAATACACGCCTACAATATATTAATAATAATAATACACGCCTACAATATATTAATAATAATAATACACGCCTACAATATAATAATAATAATAATACACGCCTACAATATATTAATAATAATAATACACGCCTACAATATAATAATAATAATAATACACGCCTACAATATATTAATAATAATAATACACGCCTACAATATAATAATAATAATAATACACGCCTACAATATATTAATAATAATAATACACGCCTACAATATAATAATAATAATAATACACGCCTACAATATATTAATAATAATAATACACGCCTACAATATATTAATAATAATAATACACGCCTACAATATATTAATAATAATAATACACGCCTACAATATAATAATAATAATAATACACGCCTACAATGCACGCCGTGCTGACCTATTATTATTAACATAACATTTAGTTCTTAGTTCTAGAACAGAAATATTTTAATTTAACAAATATTGTTTGTCTTCTTGATTATTCTTAATAAAATAAATAACAACCCGATAAAATACTGCGGTTCCAACCCGCCCTCCAAACGTGGCATAAAAGTAAAAAAAGTAAAGTTACAGCCTATATACGTCCCACTGCTGGGCACAGGCCTCCCCTCATTTCTGAGAGGGTTTTAGGACAAGGAAGCGTCCGCCGCGCTGCCCCAATGCGTGTTGGCGAACTTCACATCTCTTCGAAATATTTTTTCTTATTCCTCAGACATGCAGGTTTCTTCACGATGTTTTCCTTCACTGCCGAGCAAGTGGTAAATCAGCACTCAAAATTGCAATTAACAATTTCATTGGTGCCGGTGGGGATCGAACCCGGGTTACTCGCGTTCTGTTAACGTGGCATATATGGCAAAATCCCCTTCAGTAGGTAATGTATGGGTGAGAGAAATGTAGCCCACTCAGAGACTTTTAACAAAAAAAAAACAAGAGAATATGTGATTGTTGCAACCATCCTTACTGGGCCTGAAGCTGGACAGCTTACGTACATTCTACTTATTCCGATGATACCAATAGACCTACCCAACCCATACCGTCAAAACGGCTCCAATTCTTATTTTTATAGGAAAAGGGTAGCAAACGAGCACACTGTCCACCTGATAATAAATTGCCGCTGTGTGGCCCATAATTATTTACATCTATCCTCGATTAAGAATCAGAATGCAGATGCGTTGTCACCCCTGAGGACTAAGATGTAATGTCTCGTTTCCACGCTGTGAGGGCTTGGTCGTTCCTCAGTCGAGCCGACCCATTCGTGCTATAACAATAAAATAGATGAAGCATGGCTGTATCATCTAAAAGTTCTCCGTTAAAATGTTACTTATATTAAACATTTAGGGATTTAAAAAAAAACTACGTCAATTTACTTGAATTCATATTTATTAATTAAATTCAATTCAAATTTTTACAGTTATGATGTTTTCGGTCAGAAAAAAATATAATTCTCTATAGTAAAACAACACAATTTGTATGACAATAAATAAATGACTACTAACCTTTAAATCCCATACAAGATAGGTACGTGCTTACAAAGTATGCACACTTATACAATTTAAACTTGTTCAGTGGAATCTATAGATAAATCTATGCAATCTCCGAAAGGGTTAATTAACAACCTCGAAAGGTCAGAGATGGTCTTGAATTAACGTGTTTAATTAATGTTTATAGTGTTTCGGAAACCACCAATAGCAAGGTACAATATGAAACTTTGACTGTAGCGGCTACACTAAATTATTTCATGTATTTATTTAATATTGATAAATTGCCGTGATATGTAGAACAATTATATAGTCTAACAAAATATATTCAACAGGTATTAGAAGGTTGTAAAGCTCACCGATTTAGCTTATGTTCTTTTGCCTTGTAAACATCCATATCGTATTCAGATGGAAAGACAAACAAATTATTCCACTCCTTTGCTGTACTTTGTTTGAAGGCGTGTAGAACAAAGGAGACTCGCCGAGAACCTGGGTGTCCGATCATGGAAAGGGAAGGAAGAATTAAAACATGTAAATTAATGTTTTTTAAAGTTAACTATATTTTTTCAATTGTTCGTGTGACAGAGTAGCGCTGTACACATATTTTATATATCATTTATAGGTACCTACCAATAATTCAGATTTTTATCAAAACTGCAATCTTATGGTTTTGTTATCACGTATAGAAAAAGAATATCTTTAAAATCATCATTCATAAATATCACCGTCATAATTAGCCAGAAAAAAACGCTGTTCGAAATAGGCCTTTTCTCTTCCTAGAGAAGATTTGGCCTAGTGATGGCTTGATCATCACTATTTGCAGGCGGATGGACGAGCGCAGCATCAGACGTGAGCACCTTGGACGCTGCTGCCCGTCGCTGATCTTCTTATAGTACGTCTGACATAAGCGAGATGTTATATCGTCGCCTATAAAAGACCATAAGGTTTTTTTTTCTAAAAAAGGTGGTACGTTCGGCTCACCTGATGTTAAGTATCAATCGCCGCCCATGATCAACTGCAACACCAGGGGGAGTGGCTGCGTTGCCGGTCTTTTTGAAAGGAGTAATCTTATTTCTTGTAGTTTTTTGGTATTACCTCTTACATCACCCATGGGTCGACCTAGTCATGGATGATGCCGTCTCTTATGCTATCATCACTTCATCATCACATCACAAATTTAACACATTACTGTGTCCATACCTATTAATATAATGCGGTGGTGGTTTAGAGACTAAGCTCGCAGCAAATTTCACAGTTCATGATTCACTTTTCGATTCCCGTCGACACCAATGAAGTTAACATTTAAAGTACCGATTGACCAAGATGTGTCTGGTGGCGAGGAAAACATCGTGATGTAACCAGCATTTATGGAAATGTATATTGGGATATATTAAGCCCTCAAAAACAGTTAAGGGTACTCCTGTTTTAAAAGCCTTTCGCAATTTTTCATGTTTTAAGTAAATGAAAAAGGGGGTGTCGCGAAAGCATAGTAAACGTAAACTAAGAGACTTTGACCCAACCTCTAAGGACTAAGATCGAATGCGCCTGATATGCCTCTTTACAAGTATAACTTCTCCGGTTTTGTCACTCAGCAGCATAATTCTATTTGACGCTAGTGTTCTGTGCGAGCATGCACAATCCCCGGTCGTGACAAGTTATGCAGTGCTGCAGCGTGGTTAACAAAGTCTAAGATATGTTTCTACTAGGTTGAAACACCATTACAAGTCATCATCATATTTTTTATGCTTTTTTGAAATAAATTCTCGACTAACATCCCTGCCTCATGCATCAATTCCGTGAAGTTCATTGAGCTATTTGATCACCCCTCGTTTTTATGTTTAATTAGCATATCTTTGAACATATTTCCAATTCTCCATACTAAAGCTATTCGCTTTATTTAAAAGTCCCATTTAATTTAGACTGGAATACCTTCCCAAATTTATTGTTTGCCTACAGAACAAATCTAACATGGATCGTGTAGCGACGGTGCGGTGTAAGAAATAGGATTTTATAATATTTTGAAGAAAGAACCGCTTACAATCATATCATTATGAGAGAATTAGGGTGACTAATGAGCACAAAGTTCACCTGATGGTAAGTGGATACTGTGGCCTATAGACATTTACATTTGACCTCGATTAAGAATCAAAATGAAGTTGCGTTGTCACCCCTGAGACTGCCTCGATTGCATTAAAATGGGTCTTCGGTTCTCTACACTCACCATACACACAGCAGCATCAAGCTGCTATTTTACATTGGTATTCTGTGAGAGCGCGGTCCTTCCCCCGCGCTCTCCCATACGTGCTACATTACATACATTACATACATACATAGTTATATTATGATAACTGCAACGTGGCTCTATACATGGTAGACACAATTAACTACACAAAACAAATTAGAAATTGCTTGGTATGTATCACATAATTCCCAGGGGGTATTATCATCCATATAGAATATTCACCACCCCTATCATCTTTTAGGTTAAAAGGCTCCAGGTGGAAACGTACCAGGGGATGGGCAGCAGCGTCAACCTAATAACACCTAAAAATAAAAAACCGCTAGAGATTGCAATCCCGGAAGGTTTTTTGAATACCGGCATTTCGGGATCGTGTCGGAGCGATTCCGGGATCCCGGTATTGATCCCGGAATCATAAAAAATTGGAAATTGTTTAAAATAACAAATAATAAGTAAAATTAATTAAACAAATTACATTACAATTTAATTATAATTGTTTATGTTTGGTCATTAAATTTATTTACCGAGGAAACGTGATAACATCGACGAACAAACGAATGAATTTCGGTATTTGAATAACATAGAAGTTTCACGTGATATCTATTTCGTTCGAGTCTTGAAGAAAAGTCTTTCTATCATTGTATTGTTTCCTGATGTCGACAAAGTTAATTTCATTGTTCTATAAATAACTTGATGCTCAATTTAGGGATTAAAATGTTTAAAATTATTTTTAGAACTAAAGTCGTAAACTCTAAATCACTTTATGTATCTTTTCTTCCATTGTTATGATTCTGAAAATTTTAGTCCCTCATTGAGCGTTAAGTTATTTATAGAACGATAAAATTATCATTGAGTTCAGAAAACAATGCATGAAAAGAAAATCTTTTCTCGAGACTTTAATGAAACAAAAAAGATGTCATTCGAAACCTTTATTCCTTAATCCCGAAATTTCGGGATTGTCTCACGATCCCGGGATTGTAATCCCGGAGAAAAACCGGGATCTGCTAGACAGCATCCATTATAGAGGAGGGGGGGGGGTATTTTAATAACAGCCATGCTAGACAGGTGGCTTGGTAACAGCAGTATTCTTTTTAATTTTGAGTTCTTACCAATAAGATGCTGGTGCCCTTTTCCTGTTGTATAATTTCTGCTGTTTTCTCATACGACACCCACGGGATGATATGGCGTAGTTGAATCTCATACGCCGTCAATACACAATTATTATTTTCATTCATTTGCGGCCGTAGAAGGAAAAGGGAGATCTCCCGCCGTACAAGGTGTTCTGCCCGGGGAGCGGCCAACGCTCCGTGTGACCGTTTATTTTGGTTCCCGAAGCAAATAAGGGCAACTCTCCGGTAACGGGGGAGGGAGGTGGAGAATGCTCATAGACCACGCAGCCGGCTGCGTGGTTATGTGGAGACTTTTACCCACTAAACTCCACCTTTTAGGATTGGCTTAACGATCTAACGAGATATCTTTAAGTTGTAAACGTACGCGACCCTCCTTGGCAGAAAGGAAGGCGCTAGCGTGTGACCGTTCGGAACTATTCTGTATATACTGTTTTTACTTCGGAACTTTGATAGCGCGATTTAGGCTTCGATGTGTTTTCGCCCGCTTGTGGCGCGATGACAGCGCCGCCACACATTCATACATTACAGACCTTTACAAGTCCACTGCTGAACATAGGTCTTCCCCAAAGAATACCACAAATCACTGGCGGTATTTATTATTTATTTATTGCTAATTAAAAAATTACCTTCATACAAGGTTTTCTTCTATATCGTGATATACATAAATCTAAAAAGAACACTCATTCAGACCCTAACAATAACTTGAAGGCGATATGAATACTTGTCCTGTGCGGCATTTGCTGCTGCTACGCCACGAAGCCGTCGTTACGAGTCCACGTAGGTAAATTTTATAGAATAATCGGACACATTAACCGTACATTCAGCTGTTTTTAATTTAGTTTTGTTCAATGAAACTCAAGGAACAAAACAATTCCCAGTGCATCAGAAGTTAAGTGGGTCCTGCAGTCCGTGGACCAATGCAGCCTACATTAAACAAAGAACGCTTTTTTATCTCTGAGGACTACAATGGAACACCTACTCTTCTAGACAGAAAAGGGGTCTACCATTATAGCTGAGCCACATATCAATTATCAAAGTACATAATGTACGTAAATTTTAACGTCTGTCACCAAGAGATGTAGTCAGAATCTGAGGACTTCCATTTGGCACGATTCCGATTTATATACGAGTACATCTATATGAATTCTTTCACATACATGTATGTACATGCTCGTCGGTCATGGGCACTTTTACTTTGGCCCATCTTTATTATCAGAGATTAATAAAATTGTGTGTGTATGATGAACTTTGTTATTTTTTTCTGCCTCGTTTTTGTATTTTACGAACAATTAACATAATGCAAAATAAAAGATAAAACTGGTTTACTGATAATATCACACGTTAGATATTTAACTGTTACAATTTATTGACTGCCTAGCTGGTCTATGGTGTAATATTTGTAAATCCTATGGTATGGACTAATAATATAAATCCGACTGTAGATCAAGTGGTCCCGGGTCGGGATATAATCACTTATTGAGTTCTTGTATATATTTCTTGTATATATAATATTATACACAGGAATTTTCACATAAAAATAACACAGAATTCACCTCTTTTACACGTGCAATAAATCTGAAATGTTTCACAAGTCATTTTTACATAAATTGCTGAAATTACAAATATCTAAATTTTTACATATTTGGCCTCCTAAGGGCGTGGCTTAGCGCGTCCGTGAACTCACACTATTTGAACAACTAACTTTGCACGGCTCTCGACTATCAGAAAAAATAAAAAGTCTAATATACACCAATATCGACAGTATTAGGTGAATAAATGCTTCTACACAATTTTCAAACCGTAGGAAACTATTTCTAATCAGATTCTTATCAGTTATCATGTTTCTTATCAGATAACAATATAAGTGAATGTT